>JAJMIG010000114.1:0-33769 GCA_030583365.1 Sugiyamaella japonica
GTTCGAGGGCTTTGAAGGCTGTAACAATGTTCATCATGGCGTTTTGTTGTTGGCTTAAGACCTTCTCAAGTTCGGCAACGCGCGCGTCAATGTCGGTGGCGGGGTTGTCTCGAGTTAGAGACGCGACTCGATTACGAGTCATAGGGCCCATTGAGCGGCCGCGGGCGTTCGGGTTGATTTCCATTTCAAAAAAGTGATTCTTCCTGATCACCTGTTATGGTCATGTCCGTGTGCCTGTTGTATCATAACAGGCAGATTTTGAAACACGCGCACCAGTCAACTCTGAAGTATTCAACGGCATAAGAAAGCATTGCACAAGCGACATGGCGCAATGGAAGCGCGCAGGGCTCATAACCCTGAGGTTCCAGGATCGAAACCTGGTGTCGCTAGTTTTTGTTTTTGCATCTTCTGAGGAGTCCAGACTGGAGAGCCAACCTTGTCAAGGCCGGTTTACCCTTTTGCTCTATCAGGGCAAATATGTTGTTCTCAGTCGTAAGATAGATATTGTATACATTATATCATTAAAATAGAAGACAGATCATTAATAATTTAAACGCCCGATATAAATTTCGAAGGCGAGCTCTTCAAAGTTCGTTGCCAATTCGTCAAACTCAGTATACTGCTTTTGCGCCGGACCTTTATTCTCTCTTTTGCAGTCAAGGTCGATAGCACAGGTGCCTGAGACAATCTCTCAATAGCCTCGTTGCTAGACTTTGAATCAGAAGGGCGGTGGTGCCCTCGACCTGCTTCATCAATACCTGCTAAAGATTCTTTGCAAATGCTCAGATCAAGAACACTTTCCCTACACACTTCAGTTTGTCTGAACTTGTCAATGACAGGATCATGGTCAAAAGTTCCACCAACATCCTGTATATCGTCGACCCTAAGATTAAACACGCTAGCCATAGAATCGACAGCCATCCTAAACCACTGTCGTTGGATATCAATCAACTTTGCAAAGCTGCATTCCACCATACGATCGGTCAATCTAAACAGATCCGGCAAACCATCCTTTAGACTATTGTGATATTTAAAAAACAAATCAGCTTTCTGAAGCTCTGCAGATGATAATGAACCATGATCTCCAATACCACTAGAGGAGGCAGCTGCGTAAGACAGCTCATGTTTCGAAGCAACGTATTTTGCGTAGCAGCTGTGAAACCGCAGGCGATCGGTAGCCAAAACTTCAGTTCTATCGTACATGGCCAAAACCTTTTCCAAAGGCACAAGTACATGCTTTTCTATTTTACGAGACAGTCTAGCGGTAGAGAGTTGAGTGGATGAGGTGGATGTAAACGGGGTCGAAAACAGAGCGTAATGCTTGTATCGCCTCATTTTATTTGCGTCTCCTTCGTCCAATCCAATAGTCATGCTCCAAGTCAACCAGGCCTTTGCAAGGGCCGAATTGCTATTAAATTGATGCTGAATATCCGTTGAGTTTGTTGCAATCGCTTGAATCAGAGAGCGAACATTCCTTCGCTTTTCATAGAATTCCCCCAGCAAGTCCTGTAGGCCCACATCAGCTGTCGGAGTCGTCTTCAATTGCCGTAAGCTAGCAGCTTCATCCTCCGCACTTCTTCGGCGAGCATGACTGCCCGGGCTCAATTCGGGCGAGATACCACGATCTGAATTAATATGGTCAGCGCATTTACGCATCATCTCGGAAGCCATCTTAAGGTTATCATAATCCGGATGACTTTCCCTGGTAGCCTTGAACATTGAGTCAATAAGTAAAGGATACTTTAGCAATCTTTGTACCGGTTTGATAAGCAGAGCGTCCAAGGTCCAGGCAGTAGTAATACTTGACGAAGCATCAAGGCACTCTGTTAACCAAAGATCGATGTTGGGGCATGCCAGAGATCGCAGTCTGTAGAATGTATCCATCTGCCATTTGTTTGAATCGCAATAGATCTGGAACGTAGACTCAATCAGGGGAATGAACCCGAGAAGTGCCTTGCCTACTTTCGTCTCAACATCATGTAGAGGTTTACCTTGATCGGTCTTTGAGTCGAAAACATAGGGGTTGATGCTATTTTTAAGAGTCATTACGAGCTGGCGAGAAAGGAGCAGAATCTGATCAACGTTTGAGAAAAGACGTGTCATATCGCTCTTGCAAATGTATCCAAAGAACTGTTCGGACCGGAGTTTGCGGTAATAAATATCCACCAGAACACCCATGTCAGTTGCAAACACTTCTTCTGTATCAACGAGTTCTCTGATAAGGTTGAATTTTTTCCTTAGTCTCGGCTGATCTTCATTTGAGCTCGGAATCGCATCATCATCTGCGAGCACCTGCTCATGGATCGATGCAGTTGCTAGAAAGTTAGCAAAGTGCGATACAAACAGACTTTCAAAATACCCTTTTACTTACACTTTAATCGATTGACATAGTTAGAGCCTGGTAATGAATCACACCCGTGAGTGGTGATCAAGCGCGGGAGGAGGGACTCAGACGCCCTTTCCATTGGTATCCAAGTAACCTCGTTTGTGATATTTGCTGCTCCAATACTGGATGTTGAAGACCGTATCCTATCGTTCACTTTGAGTTGATCGAGAGGTTGATGAAGTAGGGATTCAGAGGATATTGATGTACGCGGTGTTTCATTGGATCTGCGCATAGGAGATAATTGCATCGGGCTCGTTAATCCTTCGGATTTGGGTGATAAGTCAATAGACTCAAAGCCACCGCTCTGAAACTTTTTGAAGCTTTCTGATTCAGCATCCAGATAATGTTCATGCTTCTCCAAGGTCGTAGTAACAGTGACGGTAGTCTCAGGACTTGAAGCGTTCGTGCTTCGAGCGACGATTTTCTCCTTATCAGCTTTGTCTGATGGAGATGACTGTTCCACCTTTTGAATCTTTAATGGTTGTGTTACCTGAACATGAGAAAGTGCGGGCTGCTTGGTGGCCATATCTGTGGATATTAACAGATTAAAATCACTTGTCAGAGGTTCAGACGAACTGTTGGCATCAGGTGAACTGAGTGGCGTGAACAGACCGGAAGGATCTCCGTTTAACCCAGTGTCGGACAGGATGTATTCAGTACTGGTCCTGAGTGTTGCTATATTCGACAACACTGAGATTGGCTTGATGTCTAGTTTACACTTTGGTTCAAAAATAGAGCCAGAATCCAAACGAGAGCCAGATTCGGTGGGTATACGATTCTTTGACTCGACATCGCTGACAATTGGTAATGGAGGAGCAAGTTTCAGAGGCTCTGTAACAGAAGATGGAGCAGGTGATTTGCCTTTGTTCATGTGTACCAGAGAAGGTAGATTGGAACCCCTAGAATTATTGTGGTGGGTGTGTTGAATCGGAGAAACAGTGGCGGCCACTGCTGCTGGTAATGGAGGTAATTCTTTATGAAGGGCGAGATCTTTTTCAAAAGTGGAATTGAAAAGCGAGGCCTTTCGACGACTGGCCTTGACTCTTGTCTGACCAGGCTTCAGACCTGAAACCGCAGGAGAATCTGGTTTCGTCAGCATGCTCTGATATGAGCCGTCAAGAGTTGCCACCTGAGGCATGACAGCAGACCGAAGAGAATTAAGGCGAACAACTTTTGCAACACGCCTCTCTGGCAAATGGCGAATCACTGGATGAATACCTGATCCTGGTTTAACAGGGAACAGCTGAAGGTTAAGAGGTCTAATTGACCTTCTATTCCTCGTTGTAATACTTTCTGGCCGACGATGCTGACCAACTCTAGGCTCAACAACGGTACTAAGTCCCGAACGTTTAGGAGGATTGCAGGTATTAGATGTTATCGAAGATTGATAGAGGCGACAGCTAGGCGGACGTGAAGGAACTCGAGAGTGAGTCCTGGTAGTTAGTATAATCGATGATGACGAGGGCTTCCTTTCGACAGATCCGATATAAAATATAGATGATGATGAAGAAGAAGAAGATGTGGTAGGTAACTTGGCATGCTTTGATCGAGACCTTTTCACCTTTGTTGGCAATGGCGGTAGAGGAAGGTCCAAGTTCTTTCTAGGGATCCTTTTCTTTTCACGGACAGGACTCTTTATAGATTGTTGGTACAAACTCAGGATCTCCTCGATTGCCGTCTTGGTATCGGCCGAATGACTGTGAACTCGTTGATCATCGAGATGACAATAGTGATTATTATTATGGAGATATCGCGGTCCGTCACCAGGCGAGGGCGAATGCATGTGCATCGTCGATCGATTCAGGGACAGGAAAAAAGCAAAACGCAGAAAAGCGGATCCAGGGGGCCTTTTCCAAGGAGGTCACGAAGCACAAGAAAAGTACGTGTTCGAGGCAGGGGTCGAATGAGTGGGTGGAACGTGCAAAGCTCAAAGTGTTCTTCTGCACAAAGTAATGTTAGTACCTGCGTAGACTAATGGATGAGCTAGCCCAAAAGACGAGATACTCTAATAGCAATAGTGTACACGATATGTGGTCTATATCTCTTACCTCTCAGAATACAGGAGGAGCTTGTATCCGAGGTTTATGTATCTAAATGAACTTGACGTGTGTAAACAGACGTGTATCAACAATGGGCAGACCGATTGTGAGGAAGCAAAATCCAAAGTACAACTTACAATTATTGACAGCGGGCTGGTATTACCAGTTGAAGAATGCGTTTCCCAATATATGGTCTTTCAGTACGCTATACCGGATAGGACGGTGGTGAAGATTCCTTTGCCAGAGTGTGCTTGAAAAGATACAACTAAATTATTTACATTAGCTTCAAAGCTCATAGCAGAAGCTATTACAGCACCCATATGGCAAGAGATACCAGTCCTAATAATAACAAACAAATATCAATATTATTCTTAGACATTTCTGTAACGCCAGTAGTAGCAGGCTGCCTGTATAAGGCGCCTTAGTGTGACCCTAGTAACCTCTGTTTCATATATCATCCACACAAATTGTCAGCAGCTTCTGAGACACCTGAAACATTGAGCAGTTGCTTCTCCACGAGGGTGGTCAAACATTTATTTTTGGGCCAGGACTGGAAAGTTTAAATGGTGAATCTCAAAACGTTTCGATTACAACAAAAGCCCTTTAGGTTTGACCTGTGTATCAAAGTTTCAGACCGTTATAATGATAGATTGATTTTGTGCTAAGCTAGCTTTACTGTGCCTAATGACGTGCCACTATCTGGTCGACTAAATGGCCCCAGAAAACGGGAACTGCATTGCATTTGGTATTATGACCACCGAACATGGAAATAATAAACACGTCAAATCGGCTGCTACTGTACAGATAGTCCAATCAGGAAAAATCGTTTTGGGATTTATTCCAGATATTATCCGATCTAGGACGGCTTATGTTGATCGATCAGTACAATACACGATCAAACGGATGATCATGTCCTTGGTTCACTAGAGCGTTGCATGAGACCGACTGAGCAGTTCCTGCGGCTTCCGGCTTCTTTGATGCTTCTCGCTCTATCACCAGAATCATTTATAGCTAGGCAGCGCATGTCTCTAATGGTGAACTGAATATCGACCAAGTTATATTTTAATACGAATAGCATAACTACCTTTGTAACAAAACCCCCACACCTTTTATCAAACTTTAATAGTTGTTTACTTTATTCATAGCGCCATGCGAAGCGAATGGCGGCCTCCGGTTTGAGAGCTCATTTGTTCTCGGGGCAATTTGCCGCCTGGCTACTCTACTGGAGTCTGAAACTCCATGTTGCAGTTCGAAAAATGTACTCATATCAGCCAGAAACTCATCTTGGTATCCGCTGGCAGATACCCGCGACTGTCTATCAAAATACTTTTTAGAAAGCATATGAATACCATTGCCCTTTATTGACACTGGCTGGTCATTCGGAATCCCCATGAAGTTGTTAACATATTCTGTTGCATTGGTTGCATCGGTATCTAACACCAGCGTATTATTATGAGCGACTGCAACTCGTTGATACGTCTTGGCTTGATCTTTATAGAAATAAAACTGTCGATTGGACCCGTAGCCAGTGCGCCCATCATCATCAATGTCATGGTCAAAAGTCGAAGCACTTGCATTCTGTGTCGTTGTCATCATAGCTCCAAGTATACTGTCCATCTGCTCGTAAGCGTGGGTTAGTTCGGTATCGGTGCGACCGCTCGCTGCATCATAGGTATTCTGAAGAGACAACGGATACTGGTACATTTTTTGCCAGGTGCGGAATCTATCTGGTCCATCGTTGTCAGGTCTGGCCATGGTGATATTCTCCGCACAAAGCGTACTCTGTGCAACACTGTAGAACTCATAACGATTGGATAGATATTGGATATTGTCAAACACACACGACTGCTGCCATTCCAATTTAATCTTCTGACCATTGAAATCCAGATTGGCAGTTCGTGTCAGTCCTCGTAGTAAGGAAACCACCTGGAAGATACTCGAATTACTAGGTGCAAAGCCTCCAACAGATACATTGTCCAAGTCTTCTTCTGTGTCCGAGCTGCTGTCATTCTTGAACTCGGTAACTCCATTGCCATACACAAGAGGGGTTTCCCAAGTCATCATATTGGCATTGATTATCCAGCCCCTATTGATATCACTGCCATTGTACCCGTTTCTAACCCGAATGTCAATTCTGGTACCATTGGACCACAGAGCGGGAAGAAACGGACTTATATCAATCTGATAGACCGGCGTGTCAAACGCGTGAATCCCGGCTATGGGACTCCACATATATGGTGATATTCCTCCAGAGTATATTACAGGATATGGGAATACAAATCCAGCTACCCGATTGTTGATGAGAACCTCAATGACCCTCGATGGCCCGCCGCCAGGACCCTGAATCTTGGACGCGTACTCTTCAATCAAATTGCCATACCAAAACTCTTCTTTGTCATGCCCGGTAGCAGAAATCTCAATAACTGCGCGCGTGACATTTCTTGGTAAAGGCTGCAACAGTTTGGTCACTACAGCTGGTGGACTGGTCCAATGAAACCCTGAAGATCTGGTTTTATTCGGATAATATCCCTGTTCCTCCTCCATGTCGGGAACAATGGCCATGATCCGGTCGGCAGGGACCTGGCCCGTGTATTGCTGCCAAAGGAGATCTCCACCTTGCCCGTCGTTGGCTGTCAACGCGCCTTGGTCATGATCGATATCTATTTCTGGGTAGTAATATCTAGCAATAAGAGTGATGGAGATTGGCCCGTCCAGTTTGTCATTCACAATGTTATCTAATTGAACACTTAGATCTCGGGGGTCTCTAAAAAGTGTGATATAGCTGGAAACATCCTTAGTAAAGGTTGATGTTATATTATGAGAACCAGGCTCGGCAGTCGACGATCTCCATATTTCGCTATTTCCCATAAAAACATGGATCATTCGATCGTACTGAACACCATGGATCTTGGTCTTGAGAGTCAATGTCACGCGAGTAAAATTCTGAGATGGCGGAGTATATTCAATAGAAAGGGGCTTATAATATGAATTGGTAAACACATGTTCTCCTAGGATCTCGGTATGAATCACTGGGCCATAGTCAGGCGGTGGTCCACTTACTTGAATCACCTCTGCCGGATTCAGTGCAGAATCGAGATATAGTGACGTTTCTGCTTTACTCTTTATCCATGGAACGGGCCCAGCAAGCGAAGTCGCGATAATCAAGCACAACACTTGGATGTCTAGGGCCAGCTCAAACAGTCTCATCGGGAAGAACAAAGTGTGATACGGTTACTTCACCACTTCATAGCAGTCTATTCAATATATACCACGTCATTATATGGAGCTATATATACTGTGTTGAGCCGTAATTGCATTCTGTTGAATATGGAAAACATTGTCAATTTTTGGCAAGTCCATTTTTATTAATGCCTGAATATAACTTCCCAGGTGCATGAGCATTAATACCTATGAAACCCCATTTGAGAACCAGCAATGCCGTAAAGGGCAGTTATATAGGTGTATAATGAACAATCTGGAGATAGTTGGACACTTGCATCAGGGGTCATTATGCGACCCGTTGGCCTATAGGGACTCCTCCGTTCTACGTTGACTAACTAATTAATATGCATCATCTCAGCGCCGCGCCTAGAACCCTGCGACTCTAGTCTGAAATTATTGCCTTGGATGTCAATAAAAAACCTCCTGATCTTTTGCCACAAGACAGAATGGTGAGTGGACTTTTAGTATGTTGATGAGTTTAGCGTGCTGACGAGGAGTTTGTACAGGGTTTGCCGAATCTGAGACGCATCTTTGCCTCATTTCGTACGGAAGAAGAAGAAAGAGAGTACTCGCGAGCAGCATTTTTCAATCTCATTGGATTTCTTGGAACCTGCGTGGTGTTTAGTTTGATTGCTCAGAAACTTTCGGGATCCAAGGGACCTGTGTCATGATATTAAGATGCTCGTCGTCAGGCAATCCGCACTGAAACGGCTTGGAGTCGGGACCGTCGCCACCAGACCAACATGGCAATTCTATTTACATAGTCAAAGCAAACTGACCCCTGAATCAGCGGCAACCGAGACATTGCCTCAGATGATCGATACTCCTGCGGAGAACGTATTGCCGTTTCAAGAAAATGGATATCTCGCTAGAAGACTTTTGCCGAAAGGTGGATTTGCCGCGACACCAATGTCTGTGTTCCGTGATGATATCAAATTGAATGTTACTGATATTGCCACGAAATATTGCGAATTGCGTAGTTTCTATGACCTGTGCAGTGGCACGAAAAGAACTTCAAAGGCAATGATAGCAGGGAGCTTGGTTCATTTGAGGCTTGAAAAGGAAGCAGAAAAGAATCTGACTGATCTGGCAGGAGGCTTTGATGTGCTAGAAATGGATGAATCCGAGAAATTGGGCAAAAAGTTCCTCGATATGATTATTCGACTCGAGGCGCTGTTACAGGGCCATTCGGTTCGCGAATTATATGTGTTTGGAGCCATTGACGGCATTCTGGTCACCGGATATATCGACGATATTGCGCCTGATGCTAATAATCGGTTGATTATATCCGATACAAAATCGCGAGGGGCCGCGAACCTGCCTCCTATGTCTCAACAGCTTTCGGCATATCATCAGTTACTGGTGTATCATAAATTGCTGTGTTCGATGCTCGAAACTGGAGATAGCAGCAGCTCGGGACAAGATGCTTTTGAACAATTATACAAAGCATTTTCCATTGACCCACACGAATCATTCTCAAATGAGTTCATACGTTGTATAGAAGAAACGAATCATGAATCCTTCATAGGCTGTCATTCGCCCATACAGCTGGAAACCAGATTGAGGGAAGCTCTAAGAAAAGTGACCCACAAATTCACTGTTTCCAACGAGCTTCAGGTGTCATACCGCCGGTCTTCAGGCCCTCGCATAGGAGCGCTCATCAGAACATGCCACTACTCATACGACGAAAACGCCTTTCAAAATCTCAAAGACTTTGCTCTGTCGTTCTGGAACGGGAAACGTGAAGCCATCGGCGTGGACCGCTCGGAACGCGTCAAGTGTCGCTACTGTGCTTGGGCTGATCGGTGTGAGTGGCGTGCTACGATGGAGGCTGCTGGCTGACGCCTCCGGCGGCTGGGCTCCGCCCAGACCTGGTTGCTCCGCTTCGCGGGGTGTGTAGATATGACTACTATGTACAACATTTATTATTATATTAACATTGTGTTATGCCTGATCGCCAAACTAATGTTTCATGCTCGCCATTTTTTTTTCGTTCGTTAGTCTTATTTTTCTTGTCATTATTTTTTGTTGATTGGTGGCCGTTAATCAAACTTTTTGTGGGAAAAGTGGCTGGACTTGTAGAGATAGAATTTCGCCATTTCATACGAAGTCCAGCTAATGGCAGTGGAAGGCATGTTGGAAATCACCCGTGGACGTAAGCCTCTCCAGAACCCTTTTAATCCGTGCTGTCTATAAATATATGCTGCTGCCTCCTTGAACGAGTTGAGCTGTCGAACATTAGCATCGTAGTTAAGACCTTTTGTCTGCAGTAAAGTTTTGATAACATCCAGTGGCGTGGTAATAGCAGCGGCACTAGCACCAGCAATGCCTCCAGCTACACAATGAACTAATGGGTCGTGGATCTTGTCGGGATTGAGGAATTTGGAAGCAGACTCGTAAACGGTAAAGTTCACCGCTGTGAATGGAATATTCATCATCAAGGTGGTTGGGTAGGAAATGTAAAAAGCCCCAAAACCTTCCTTCTTATAGATATCGGCGGCGCAATGGGCAAACCCTCTATATTTGGCCCCTCGTAATTGCATCCGTTGTTTGATTACATCAAATGGATTCATGAGCGCATCAGACGTAGTGGTAGCGCTGGCTCCGGCAATGGAAGTCACTATCGGATGATGATGCTTATCAGCATTACCACCAAGAGAATTCTTGACCGATTCATATACAGCAAAATATACTGCGTGAGCAGGTCCTGCGCCAATCACCACCGAAGTCATACCTCTCCAAAGACTTCTGGCTCCCTCAGCGGCGGAAATCCTCGTCACGGCACTAACAATCCCGGAATACTTGTTACCAGACGATGTGATGACCTGCATCCGGGTCTTGATGGCATCAACAGGGTACATCACTGTGTGTTCCATGATTCCCGCACACGCCCCAGCCACTAAATTCGCAGCCAGAGATGTGTTTTGGGGTAATGATTCGTAGTCATCATAGTCTTCTTCCTCTTCTTCTTTGTCGTCATCGGTCTGGACTCGTTTTTCTTCACTATTGCCATTAATGCTCGATCTGTTGTCCTTGGACGAGTAGTCGATGTTTCTTCCAACACCACCACCTCCACCTCCTCCACCTTCATTGACTACCTCATGACTCGTGCCGATAGGAATGATAATGCCACTGTTCGGAAGACTCAAAGGGGAAGATTGTGAAAGGGATACAACCAGGTCGTTGTTATTAGTGGATGACAAGTCTTTTGTCATTGTAATCTGATGAATCAAGGGGGAGCTGACAGATTCCTTATCACTGAGAATAGGCATGATGGAGTCAGCCGGAAGTAGACAATGCAAAAAAAAAAACGACTAACCCGTCAGCGCAACGGAGCCGAACAATATGGAGGACAGAAAAACCACTAAAGTGTTAGTGAGACGAGACGTTATCTGTTGTGTCTCGCTCCTGATTGATGGATGGAAAATGTGTCAAAAAAATGCTCGATAAGCAAACTCGGATCTATATGTTCAAAGCAGAACCAGCCTTTTTTTTTCGTCGTCGATCGACTTGTATCGTGATACGAAAACAATAGGCAAAATATTCTCTCTTCTGTTTGTTTTCGAAAGATATCGGATAATTGTCTCGAGCCAATGCGCTTGATGTAATATATTGATATTGTCCCTGAGGTCCGACAGCGGGGGCTGAAATTTCAAGCCGACGTTTTTTTCCAGAGTCTAGACTATATGTATGACAGACGGATCAACAGGTGCTCCGAAGTAGGGTAAGCAGCAGCAATAGAGTGATAGAGTAGAGGCAGGGAAGTATATCGTGAGCAGAAGAAGATTATAAGGTGAAATCAGGAGGCCCCTTTTGATGGAAATTAGACGTAGACGAGGCGGAAATAGTTTGATACTTTGGTGGAAATAAAATTAGGAAATGGAAATGAATTGAAGAGGGTGGATAAGGTGAACGGCGTAGAGAGACGGTATTGAGCCGGAAGCCGTACTAAAAACTGACCGCTACTGAGGGCTACTGAGGGCTACTGAGGGAATCTCCAGACAATGAACAGCTGTTTCTGCTTGTGCTGATGAATGACAAACAACCAAAATACGGAGCAATCGGACTAGATCTCTATGATTCAATTTGGAAGTTATGAATATTCTGCTCCCCTTGCTTTCCCAGCTTAGTAGATTGCAGCAAAACTACCCGAACAATAGACAGCTCACGAGATAGTGGTATAAGATCAACGGTGAATTAAAGATTCGACTGTAAATCAGATAAATAAACGAGCTTTTATGACTCGAAAACTGGACTGTCGCACATGCAACTGGCGCCGATCGCCGCCGTTTTGGGACCCACCAGCCGTTGCATCGTGCGTCGTGGTTGCTGCCGTGCGGTGGATACGAGCTCTTGGAGAACGCAAACAGGCTTTATCAGATGCGAAAGATTTTTATCTGATTCTACGTTTCGGGAAACAAACCCTAAACTATGTTTCAACATGGAGTTGCCGGGGCCGGTATCGGACATCATGGATTTAAGGGCAAATTTAACGGTAGATTCAAGTGACTCAATTTGACCTTAGTTATATCAATCAGCTGTCTGATCATATAGATTTCAGATAGATAAACGATATTGAAATATGATGCATTAGATACAAATGATATAAAATAATGTTAACAAATAATAGTAATTACTAGTGCTTGCTCTTCTTTTGCTTCTTTTTCTTGGATCCTCCCATCTCTTGCTCGTAAATCTCCTCAGCAGTCTCCTTTCTCTTGATTTCCTTGCTGGATTTCAGACTGACAGTACCTTTACCCGACGTCGTAGCAGCCTTTTTGACAGAATGTGAGTCCCACTCGGCGTCATCTTGAGAGATGGCGAATTTCTGGAGATCCAACGAGTTGATCAGCTCACGCTGCTTTTCCTTGAGTGCCTTTTGGTTGTTATCAATTACACCATCTTCGTGTTCATCTTCAGGTGCCTCCACAGAAACATTGGCAACCGGAGCAGCTCCATCAGTTTCATCCATCTCATCCAACACTTGATCTCTAATTTCTGGTAATGTTTCATTGATTGCCTTGGAAAGCATCTCTCGGAAGTAATTGGATACCTTACGAGTGGTCTTGGCAAACATAGCCAAGGTCTGGTTGACTGGAAGATTCAGTTCCTTTGCAACAGTATCAATGTCTTTCTTTTGAAGACCAATACCAAGAAGAATAGCCTGCTGGACACTGGACAGTGCTACATCACTAGAAAACTGATTGAGAAAGTATAAGCTTGCAATTTTGGGAAGAAGATCAACAATGACATGATAATCAAGTCGATTGTTGGCATATGACTCGAGTCTTTTCAGATCAAATGGCGTAAACTCTCTATCAAGCGCCTGTTTATCGAACAATCCATTCTCAACATACTTCCCAGTAGCATTTTTGGTGGCTTCAATAATGCTCAAGGACTGGGCAGATGTGAAATTGGCAAATTCATAAGCAAGTAAAGCCAGGAATCGTCGATGGAAATCACCACTAAACTCTGCCAGCCATTTATCTTCATGGCCCTTTAGTACCTTTAACATAATAGCAGTATGCTCGCCAGTCAGCTCGTTAGGAGTTTGACGAAGATACACAGGGGCAAACTGAGCCCGTTTCCAGAATTTATTCAGTTGATTAGTTAAGCCAAATGAAACACCCAGGTAGTGCAATGCTTCAGGACGTCGCTCCGACAGCTTCAATAACAAAGGAGGCATGGATCTTGGGTCTCTTGTTTTAATAACGTCAGTGGCCAAAGTGGCTTTTTCCAGTTCCTTGTCAGATATTCTCTCAGCCTGATGAGTTTCGGTGAGGGTGTTTGTCTTTTCCGAAATGTCGGCAAATTTGCCCTCGTAATAATCCTGTAACAGCTCCAATGCTCGAGATCCATAACCCATCCCCATATATTCGGGATTAGTAGCAATACGAATGACCCGAGCACCCGAAAGACCAGCAAACTCCTCATCTTGAAACTGCTGAGAAACCACCCATGGAATTAAATCACCACCTCCTCTCTTGCCACTGGCCAAACTGTTAAGAATACTGGATTTGGAGATTTGTCCTTCAAGCGCAATCTGCACAACACAAAGAGGTTCTGGAAGCCGGGAATCATTTTCATCCACTGGTGGTAGTAACACAAACAACTGATGAGCAGGTCCATCACTAAGCAATTGCAAATCGTTTGGAGAGTTTTTGTAATGACTTGCAACGTAAAGAGCCCATACCTTGTGTAAGAAAGACTCTGAAACAGGGTGAAACGAAAATAAGGTATCTCGATTAATGTAGAATAGATTGCATTCTGAAGGATGAGGAAATCCTTTAGTGGCTAGCCGAGAAGACGTTCCAACAGTAGCATCCAAACAGAGAATCTTATTGAGCCATTTTTCCACTGGGTCACCAGAAGCATATCTGATTGGTTCATCAAGACTAATTTCTCGTAGCGTTCGAACACCGGTCCCAGCAGTACTACCTCCATTGGTTTTAAGGGCACTGGATCCGGCCTGCTCTCTCAATTGCTGGATCAATTTTAATGATAATGACCGTCCTGTACCTTCATAGCCATTAATCGTAGAAGCCATAAACACAAGATAAGGACCAATTAGCTTTTTAACCAAAGGTAATGGAATAGCAGCCGCCTCGTCAATGACGACGAGCTCAGCTTGGCCCAAAACATGGGCGTCTGATGGTTGGATATATTGAATAGTCTGTCGATGACTCTTGAAGACATTGACTCGGACAATGGCATTGTTGAAAGCCGGATTGGTAGATTGGATGATATCGTAATCCAAATGTTCTTCATAGTTTAATGCGTCGAACCCCTTGAAAATGAATTCAAACAGGGTTTTCAGATTCTCGGGACTTGGAGAAGTAATAAAAATGTTCGAATATCCATGGCCAATAGCGGCCGCAATGGCAATACCCAACGCGGCAGATTTACCTCTACCTCTACCAGCAGTCAAAGTGACTGTAGACCGTAGTGTCTTTTCAGCAATTGCGTCAATGAATGTAAGAGTAGCCTTTGCCTGATCCACTGTCTTGGCCAGATTCACTAATGATCCAGCTGGCTGGACCTCCTGAAGAGACTCTTTCAGGTTTTTCAGTTCCACAACACTAGCTGGCGTATCCTCTTCTTCGTCAAAGGGAGGTAAAGGTTTAATGTGTTTACCACCTGAAATGGGCAATACATTTAATTCATCGTCCACCACTAAACAAGTCTCACATGATCCAAGAGACAGGATGAAACGCTCATTAAACCGAGCTACAACATCATTATGGGCTTCTGTGCGATAACGGGCATGAATATCCATTGTCATTGTGTAAAGTTGTTTTAGAGAAGTCATTGATTTCAACAGAATCACCACCATGCCTCCTCCTTCCACAGTCTCTATGGTACGAGCGAGAATATTTGGAGTGATGGCTTCAAAATCCTGCAAAATACACATGCCATAAGTGTTACCAAGGATATTTTCAGTCTCTTTATAATAAACATAACGGATGTTTTGTAGGGAAACAAACAGTTCAAAAGGATCTTCCGAGTTGGCTTCTCGGATGCCTCTTTTAACATCCCGCTTGATTTTGTTTTCTCTCTTTTTGCGGTGACTTGTGAAGCCTAATAACTTGTGTTTATAAGCCCATAGAACCGATTTATTCATTTTAATGTCCACCGAGGACATGAGATAATGCAGGTTCGGTAATTGGTTTCGGGCCTTGTCTCCTACAATAACGAAGATGCTTCTTTTGCGTTCCTGAACACCATTTCTGATGAGAGTAGGAATTCGTGAATCAATAGCTTTTTTAACCATTTTATAGAGTGGTGGGTGAAAAATGGAATAGCTAACAGAATAGCTAACAGAATAGATATATATTTTTTTGTGATCGACAAATTTCATGGCGCGGCTGAAATCTTTTCAAGCTCGCTGAGCTGTGGGTAAGGAAGGACTGGCTATTCTATGGAACGTAGCTTCACCAGCTTCACCAGCTTTAGCAGTTCATTAAGCTTAACACCAGCGCTTTCTAATCTCTGCTACAAGTATATTACATGTCGGAAACAACATCTGAACAAAGTGCATCTGCTGCTGCCGAGGTAGCGTATGCTGAAGATGCCTCGTCGTCGTTTCTAGGAGAAATGACTGGCAATCCGGTAGTGGTCAAGCTGAATTCAGGTTTAGAATACCATGGTAAGTTAGTTAGTGGTGGGATATTTGGGGTGTCATATTTGGGGTGTCATATTTGGGGTGTCATATTTGGGGTGTCGTATTTGGGTTGTCATATTTGGGGTGTCACTGCTTCAGACCCTGTAGAATGTAGCCAGTCACTGTGGCATCACATCTATCACCCTTACTAACTAGTTTAGGCACTTTACAGTCTGTAGATGGATTCATGAACATTGCTTTGGAAGGGACGCGAGAGTTTGTCGATAACAAAGAAACAAATAAATACGGCGATGTGTTTATTCGTGGTAATAATGGTAAGTTGTATTGTAATGTGGGTGCTTTTGTTGTTGGTGAAACTGAAACTAATGCCTCTAGTTCTGTATATATCCAGAGCGTAATGATCTAAAAGTGATGAATATAACGAGTATAACAGATCAGTGTCCAGGGTGCCCGGTACCTCTGCTGACGTATGTGACGTATGTGCTAAGCTGTTAATGCTGTGTTGACCGGGTTGAGTGAGGTAAAAAGTCCATCAATTGCATAATGTATTTACAAAAACAAAGTGCGCTTCGTGAGTTTGTTAGTTTGTGACTTGTGGCTTGTCATTTTCTAACTTGTTTACGTCTAAAATAGTTATCTACTCTCACTCAGCCTGAACTAACACCCTCTTTCTCTATATAACTGCAAGTAATAGATGATAGCGCCTCACCATTACATGTTCATGAGCAATGACTGTTGAATGAGATGGACTTGAGTCAGACAGTAGCTGATTCATCATTATTGGCCAATAGCTCGTTAGAATGGAAGTCATTAGAGCTATCAAAGCCTGCTCCGGCAAATAATGGGCTGATACTGCTGTATGCGTTTCAGATACCTCCATCGGGAGGCTATAGCCTATATGTCACAAATCTAACCAGTATATGGTCGGATATATCCAGTAATAGAGAAATCATTCTTCAGGCAAATGAAAATTCAAGCTGTCCGTTTGATGTGACTGGTGACAATCAGGTCCAGGTTTTGTTAGACAATATAAAAAGTGGATTAGAAAGCGGATCCAATGTGCTTGGGGAGAGCAGCAGCAAGCATGGGGATAGAGAACTGACTGTGACCAAAGATATCTCTCCTATCCCTACGCCTCTGGAGTGGACATTTAATTTACACAGAGAACCCTCATCGTCCAGTGTGTGCCTTCTTGGTGGCATGTTACTGGGTCTACTGGGGTCTATTGACTCTTTACAGTCCCGAATCAAGAACCTAGAGTCACTACTTGCTGACAAGGACTACCATATTCGGGCAATGCGAGAATGTCTGTCTCAAGTAAGTCATTCGTATCGACCTCGCAGACATCTTGCTGCATTTAGAGAGTATGAACAGACTCAAACTGAGACTCAAACTGAGACTCAAACTGATGCCAAAGAGTTTGTTCCCATTAGCAGCGCACAACTGGTTGATACTGTCAAGAAAGGTCTGTTTGTAGCACAGCCATACTGGCGTAGGTTTGGTCTGGTGAACGAAGAACCCACGGTAGTACCAACTCTGCCAGAACGGCAGGAACATGTGTCAATTGTCAATAGCAACAGCTTCATTGATGAAAAAGCGACGGAGCCGGCCGCCGGATCTGGTAAAGTGGCTAGCATAGCACTTCCCAGTAGCTATGAGTCTCCAGTTAGACAGACAACTGTTGATGATTCGGACCAGCCAGGTTCGTCACCCGCACTACCATCCTCCGTAAGCCCATCTCCTAAAGATGATTTGCGAGCACGAAAAAGACTACTGGACGAGGAACTGGCAACAAAACGAGCCAAAAAGAAGAAGAAAATAATATTTTAGCCGTCGTTTATAATCGCATGATTCGTCGAGGATTATATACACAATAAATCTTAGCACATGATTGTCGATTCCGCTACTCTAACCTTCCCACTATCCTACTCACAGCTCTCTGTACGTCACCAGCACTATAAACACCAGGAGATAATGCAATCCAAACTGCTCCCCAATTCTGAGCCCGCCGAGCCAGCTCCTTTTGGGTTGTAATGGACCTCCTGGTAAGCGCAGGTGTGATCTTACTGCGAATTGAATAGGGCAGCAACGGACCAAACACTGACACTCGGAAGTGGTCGATTATTTCCGCAATCATTGTCAATCCGTCTGAAGGCAGCGGCCTGGTGTACTCGAAATATGCTAGTTCCAACTCACTGTAATGCTCTTTCATCAGTTTATCCACGCATTCAATGATGTAGGTGCTAAGATACAAGTCGACTTTCTTTGCCAGTTGAAAGATCCTTTCCGAAGCTGTTGGGAATTGGAAATCCTCGATAGCCAACGGGTATCCGGATTCATATTTAATCAAAGGTGGTGCATGCATTGAGGTCAATTGTGACGAGTCCCGCTTCCTTGCTATTACACTCTTTGCTACAAGCTTTTCCCTTGAAGAAATACTACTTGGTTCATCGAACCTGCGTTTTCTGCCTTTTGAATCGACAGCAGTCCGATCCACGTCTGTAGGACCACGATTCAAAGGCCGGCGAGGAATCTCTCCATCCAGACCTACCATCTCATTGAGATCCTCCAGAGTCATTTTCCTCTTGTTACCTGCTACCTCGTACACGCTAGGTTCACTCACAGAATCTCCATACTCGTCCTTGGCATCAACACATGTTGTATTTTCCTGTGGTGAATCACGATCACTTGACTCTGGAACGTCCGGCGTTTCCTCAACATCAGCAACATTAATGTCTCCATCATTGGCATAATAACTCACCACGCTGGCAATCTGTTCAGCAGTCGTCACGTTGGGAACATACGTAACCGTCTTGATTCCGTTTACAATCGCCTTGGTACATAGTATGCGATCGTTACTGAGAATGACAGTGAATGTGCCGTGTCTCTTCTGATAGAAACGACAGCAGTCCAGGATCGAGTCATCAGCATCAAGTCCTGGAATAACAAAATCATCCAAGCCCTGTCCGATCACATACGGGTTGTTTGCAGAAAGTTGGCTATATAACCAGTTGGCTCCACGGCGTGCTTGATACGCAACCGCGGGATCGCTACTTGACTTGAGATGATCCAGTTCGTGAAGAACTTTGTATGGAACTATGATTACATGCCCATACTTGGGCGCTAGTTTAGCCAGCTCGTCAACAATGTCATTATTTGACAAAATGAAATTCGTATCCACCACCATTGCCGCAGTAGCGGCCGTCTGTAACAGCATTTTACCAATTTGATCCGGCAACTTTCTCAGCTTTCGCTATCTCATGATATTACGAAACAAGAGAACCACAATCTGAAATGAAAAAATGCTCCTTCTGTTTCTCGTTCTGTTTCTCCAGATTCTGCCCGTTTGTTGACAGAAACTACTGATCTGGTGAGATGCTTGCAGTCAAGTAAATAAATAAACCAACGCGGCTACTAATACGTCTGTGTACACTGCACGATCCTCTGTTCCTATATATCATCTATAACGCCTCCGGCGGCCGGGCGCTGCCCGGACCCGTTGTGCTCGCTTCGCGAGCAGTCTCGGTAGGCCTCATTCCTGCTCAGTGTGTATAATATAAATAATTAATCTCGTCTTGCAACGATATGCGATTTATCTAGATTAAAACTAGTTCTGAACGAACGCTTGCTGTCCAGTCTCTGGCCATATGAAACAGCCATTGTAAGCCCAATGACGACCTTGATCATCCAAGCCGGATAAGGAGCCTCCTGGGCAGCGTCATACACATACAGCCATCCGATTTTCTCTTCATCAGCATCGTCGTCGTCTTCATGGTCATTGTCCTTTTTGCCCAGTTGTAGAACCCTCTTTTTCATGGGAGTCCTTCTTCTAATCATACCAAGCACCACGTTTGGGTCAGCTCGGAGACTGAAAAACACCTTGCTCTTTGAAACCTTGACGATATCTGTTTTGGTGAAACGATGCCTGTTGCCAATGGCCCACTCACGATCTTCATGATCTTTGAAAACGTACTGTTCACATCTAACAGGTTTTCCGTTTAAAGTGTTTGGCGAAAACAGCTGTTCGCTACAATCATTGGCCACAAACGATATAGGGCGTTGTTGCGAATCCGAATATACAACAATGTCATACAAATTGGCATCAACTCCGCCACGCCGTCGACCGCTTGAAAACGCCAGTTTGCCATTTTCATGAAAACTGAGGTTGAATTCCCCATCCCCTGTACTGCCAACATCCACATAATAGCTGGGTCCAACTCTCATAGAAAGATGCTGCGAGTCCGGATTGGTAGTCAAATACAAATCTTTGGAATACTTGAGAATGTGGTATTTCCAGTGCTTGCCATTATTAGCAGAGTATGAATCACTTTCTTCGTCTTGGTCATCATCACAATTTGAAGGCGAATCATCAAACCGCACATTTCTGCGACGTGGAGATGATGATGTAAGAAGTTGCGGAGTCTGCTCAACACGGTCTATAGGAGACCAGGTGAGATGCTGTTTCGGTTCGCCTTGGCTAATCGCTTGTTTTCGCTCTGGAGATTGTGTGATAAAAGAAGAACCTGTCAGAGTGACGTTATCTGGGGTATCACCGTTATTCTGTGATGCAACAGATATCTGAAGGGAAGGTGCTAGTTCGGAAAAATTCGCACGACCGTGAAGATCTGGCGACTTGTCCGCTATCCCCTGAGAAAAGATATTGGGACTCGCTTCTAAGCGAACAGAGGGTGGACTTCTCCTTAGTGGGCTCTCTTTTCTCTTTACAGGACTCCTGGATCTGGGCCTGAACGAGTTTCGAGAAGGAGAACCTGTACTAACGCTGCTAATATCGGCAGATCCAACAGGCTTCCTAGGAACTGTATGCATTGGAAATCCAGCTTTGGCCATATCGCTGGAAATGGGATTCATAGATAACCGTTCAAGCTCCAAGACAGGGGCTCGACCAGACGCACCACTATCGTACATGGATGAAGAAGATGCAATATTTGACATGGTGCTATCATGCGACGGAAAGTACCTATGAGGGGGCGGGGTTGGGGAAGGTGAAGCAGTGTATTGAACAGAGCGTGATTTGCGATGTGAAAAAGACTCATCATAATTTCCACCATCACCTGTCTGTGGTGGACAAGGTATAGATGAGCCGACAGTTGATGCTCTTTGCCTTTGCCGTTGATTCAAAGATCCACTTGAAGAAATCCCACTAGCATCTGAACTGACAGAGCTAATACTCACTGGCTTCCTTGCCACTTTTATAACATGGCTCGTAGGTTTTTCTGCTCCATAGTAATATCCTTCGGTAGCCGTTGACGGAGGCGGCGAGCGAAATGATACAGGAGGTTTCGAATCCGCTGGCGACACCAAACTTTCAGAACTGAAGTTCTCATGAAACATGCCAGTAATGTTCATAATAAATGCCACTATGCAGATAAGCGTGTGAAAATAAAAATAAAAAAACGTCAACAACTAGATGTAAACAAAATAATAACCGCACCTATCATATATACACCAACACAACTGAATTGACATGAATCAACCCAATCAACCGAGCCAGGCCATATTTCGGTCTGGTTGCCACCTCTGTGTATATATCGACGTATCGATTCGATTGTGTGGTGGCGATGCTGGTTTGTTTATTTGCGAAGAGATAAAAATAGTTTGGTCAACAAACTCCAAAGGCGCAGCTGTCAGGAGAATCTGGAGACACGCGCCACAAATATCGGGGCTCAAGAGATGGAGGCAGATTTCAGGTGGAAGTAGATAAGATGAACGTTGGGTTGGAGGAGTTGGTAGTATATTGGAAAGTGGAATGAGCAGTTGTTTGAAGGTATGGATCATGGTGATATTATGGTGGGTAAATGCAGGGATATGCAGGGGATATGCAGGGTCCAACCTTCAGTGCCACAACACAGCACAGAACACAGAACACAGAACACAGAACATAGAATATAGAACACAAAACATAGCGTATCAGAGTGATTACAGCCATGAGCGCTGAGCTGAGGAGTAATTGGTTCGCACTTGCTGGACGAATATCTCGTCATGGAGACCCTGCATATGCATACGGACAGTGCTTGCGCGTACAACGCTCTCTGGACTACCTTCCTAACAACTGAGCTTCCATCAAAGCAAGAAAATAATCTACCTAGGAATATCCAGTCAGATGCTACATAGACCACAAATTCAAATCACTGATATAGGCATTAATCTGGTTCTCTAGGCTACTCTCATTCAGCCCGTGCGGCTGAGACGAACATCTTGAACGTCTTCTCTAAACAAAATGAAGGAGCTGGAATACCACTGTAGTATCCTGTGTTACGTTTGGTAATACAAATACCAGCACCTGTCACTGCCTTGGCGTGGGTATCAGGTAACAGGTAACAGGAAACAGTAACAATAACAACGTTTTGTGGTGGTAGTGGAATCAGATCATTTCAAATATTGGTTGATTGATTCACCATGAGTTTCTCACAGATCTTTGCAATAGTCAAGGGAAAGCAGTCTGACAAGGATTCAGGAATCTCAGCTCCGGCTCCGGCTTTGAAGATTAGCAGTGGTAGAAGTGACAAAAATGGTGCATCGGAAGCTCGTAGTCGAGGATCTGAGACCGGATCATCGTCGTCGCCGTCGTCGTTATCATCTAGTCATCTCTATAAAGTATCAGAACGAGAAAGATTAGAACAACAGGCAAAGATCCAGCGACTGAAAGCGGCCAGGATCGAAGAAGAACTGGCCAAAAATGCTGCTAAGAAGAAGACCACTAGTTCAAGGACTGTTTCTCAGACATCTCCCAAGACTAAAAAGACTGTCAAGTCACCTAGGAACAGCTCTACCAAACCGTCAGCGAATACGAGCAATCAGGTTCAGTTCAGAACTCCCCAGTTGGCTGAAACATCGAGACCAAAGAAAAAAGTGAGTAACTTCAGGATATTCCCTCTTAACAGGCTCTTCATATTAACCACCTCTGCTAGCTGAATTTCAAAGATATCATGAAAGAAGCAGAGAACATTGACAGTGAGAAGCTTAAAGTAACCGTCAAGGTTCGTAAAGAGATATCGGCTCCTGTCACATTGTCGAGATCAGCAAGAGACGGAACCAGATCACACTCGCCACAGATCAAAAGTGCCGTTGCTGACCGACCGAGATCAGGTGAACCGGCAAGGAAAATGGCAGGCCGCAATCCAGATCAGGCCGATGTTCGTGTGAAGAAACAACTGTCTCCATCATTGGTAGACAAGCATAAGCCAAAGCATAAGCCAGATAGATATGATAGTGAAGAGGAAGACGAGGAAGATGACGGATTTATAGTACACGATGATGAGGAAGAAAAACAGGCTGGAATTAAAGATGTTGGCTATGACAGAGACGAGATCTGGAACATCTTCAACAGAGGAAGAAAGAGAACTCACCACTATTCAGATGATGACGACGATCTGTCAGATATGGAGGCAAGTGGTTCACAGGTTCTCGAGGAAGAACAACGAAGCGCATTCCATGGCAGAAAGGAAGATGATTTGGAGGAACGGGAATTGCAAAGGAGGGCGGAAGAGAAGCGAAGACGCCGAATCGCAAGATAGTGCCAATGGTGGTAGCGACGCCAGATTTGCAAGAGAGTGCCAATAGTCGTAGCATTTTGAGAAGCAAACAGCAAGTAGTGGCAGCATTTTCAATCATATATTTATTTCACTAATAATAGCTTTAAAATATAAATAAATAAGTCGTTACATGTCATCCTCATCAAGAGAGGCTAGCAGTTCCGATTCGCTCATTGACTCGGCCATGAAACCACCGCCGTCGCTATCGTCATCCTCATTGTCACTCCAGTCATTCGCTTTCTCATCATTAGACGTATTCAGCAGAGTTTCATCGTAGATTTGGCGCACCTGAACCTTAGATGACGGTTCGGGAGACGTTTTCGATGTATTCGAATCAACAGGGTCGCTGCGAATTTGTATTTCAGAAGACAGTTGAGGTCGAGAATCTGACCCTGAAACCAACTCTTCTGGCTCTACTGAAGCATCTTCACCACTTGACAGCAAAATAGCATTCTGCTGGCTATCGCCTTCATTCTGCTGGTTGCCGCCTTCGCCTTCGCTTTCGCCTTCATTCTTCTGGCCATCGCCTCCCACATCTTCTGTATGAGAATACTTCATTACCTCTTCTCGTTCTGCTTCCGCGGCTGCCACAAAGTTGACAAGCTTGATATTCGACAGATCGAATCTTCTATCATATATTCTGCTACTCCCACGTACAGGCTGGTCGATTTTTGAGCTATCAACAGCGGCGTCTCTCTCATCCACCTTTTCCTCGTCCTCCTCGCTCTCGTTGCTTTCTTCAACCTTTCCATGAACCCTATTCAGCCTACTCTTAATCTGAAGTGCTACCAAATATCTCTTCCATCTCAACAAGGCCTTCGTTTCTATCAGCCTTTTCTCTTCCTGTTCCTTCTCCCGCACCAATTCTTCATACACAGCCATCACAGCCTCTTTATATTCTTCAGCGACGACAATTCCCAGAATTCTAGGACTCATTTTCCTTCGATTAAAGTCGAATCCACATACCGCATCAGCATAGTCGACTCCCAAAATCCTCGCTGCCTGGGCGATATTAGGACACTTCAAATGACATGCCCCCGCTGGTATCATCGAAGATACATAAACATCAATGTTGCCAAACGCATTTCTTGGTACCTTGCCATCATGTACCGGTGGAGGAGTATATTTATCAGTCTGATCCAAGGAATACATGGCAATATTGGCTTCTTCCGGCTCTTGTGAATCTTCTCTATCACTGCTATACTTTGAGGTGACTTGTTTTTTAGCTCTCGTATGCTTCAATGGCTGACTTCCGGGCTTTATTACTCTTCCCAACCGATACCAAGCCTGAGCAGATCGCACTGTTTTAACATCCTTTCTTCTATAAATAGGACAAGTACGGCCGTTGGTGAACTGCTCAAGTGTACCTCTCTGGATCTTTTTACTGACCTTCAGCGCCAAAGTGCCACAAGGGACCTTGGGGTCAAGCACCTCATTCTGATGAAGATGCTGCTCGAGTACATACACGGGATGTCCCTTGAAATCCTGTATACTGGTAGGTAAACCTTCCAAAGTCTCTCGTTTGTTCAGCTCATTCAATTCAGCTATATCCCTTGGATGTAGCTGTTTGGGAGCAAAGTATCGCATTACTCGTTCCCACCAGAGCCTACCTGACTCGGTTGACGTGACCCGTTTTTTTCTTGTCTTGGAATTATACTGAAACGCATATCTACGAGTGACATCTCTGGCTCTACCATTCACATCAAACGCAATCACATATCTTAGGTTGTTGTTAGGGTCTGATTGAGGAGGTTCTAATTTCGTTCTTCCTCGAACAATCTCTACTGAACCGCTTATTGTTGACTCGACCGTCACCCATCTCATCCCGGCGGGATCCCACGCTTCCACCCAATAAATAGGATAATCGCTTCCGGGGCTGACACCTGCTTTAGTTTCAGCATCTTTTTCTTCGTTGAGTGGAACATTGGATGTAAAGTCCAAGGGTTGCAATGAGGAAACAAGCCTGGCGTCAATGTCAACAGATCTCAGAAGAGCACAGAATCCCTGCGCCGACAAATCATTCGATCCATACAGCCTTAGCAGATGATGCCTAAACTTGTCCAAACCCATTTTACTCTCAAGAAGTCGTGATTTATCAAAAATCTCGTCCCATGCCAACATCCGTAGCCCTTTATTAGTGATTTTGAAATGTTCGCACCACGCTCTGGAAGCATGCCTTAGGCCGTCGAGAAATTTCCGCGTTTTCAAGGTCGCTGACAAATGGTCAGGAGGATCTAGTTCTTGCAGAATGTTTTGACTCAGGATCTTGCGATACCGTTTTCTTAGCTCCAGGTCATTGCACCATTGATTACGCAATGAATTATGGTGAAGCAAACATAGAAGCTGGATTTTATGGATAAGCAGTCTCTGTGACTTTTCTTCTTTTGAGAGAATATGAGCTCTAGGTTTGATATTAGAAGGCTGACCTTTCTTGGTAGACAATGATACAGTAATGGGCGTAGCATCAGCTCCACTGGGAGTTGAATTAGGAGATGATGAATTTGTCTCGAGCTGACGTTGTTCTTTACTCGTTTCACCAACATTCAAAAGGTTAACATCATCCCATTCCATTTCATCTTCGTCTTCATCTTCGTCTTCATCTTCGTGTTCGTCTTCGTCTTCGTCTTCATCTTCATCATTGCCATTATTCACATGTGAAGTATTTGCCTTGGAGGTCGAGTCCAACCACTCGCCTTCGTCCGACGATATCACAATAATATCTGAATCTTGAGACCCAGTCCCATCACGATCCGGCTGATGTGATCTGTATTTCCGGCTCCTCTTCAATGGCCTGCTATCATCTACCTTCTCCGCCTCGGTCCGTATATCCTTCATCATTGGCAAATAATGTTTGGGAATATCGGGCAATACCGACTGAACCCCAGTTCCCTGCTGCCTCAGCCGGGAATGAACAGGGGCCTTTCCTTTAGATCTTTTCATAATATTCGAAGGAATCCCATCTTTGGTTTATAGAAAAGTGAATTGATATTCGACCGTAAGATCTCTCTCTTAAAGAAGCCCTGAATCACGTGAAGATGACAGGTCGAGGCATGTAAAAGGGTAAATGTCTTGTTTAGTGTGGATTAGCGAGATAAGATAAGCTCGATAAACTAAACAGGTATTTACAGGGGTAATTACTATACAGATACTGGAGATATCGTATCAAAGCCATGCTTCTTTTTTCGGGTCTGTTGTTTTGGTGCTTTGTTAGTTGCCACTGCTCGATTCTCTCATCATTGACCACATTACAGGCATTTGATCTATTGGCTCCGCGATCCAGCTGTATTCAAGGCGCTTTAGATGACCTGCTTCCTTTGTGCGACACAGATAACTTGGATTCAATTGAAAGAGTCTATTATGCGATAAGATTGTCAGTGTGCGAGTTCCAGGCTTCTGATATTGACTATCCAGCAACTTGTGCCTTTGATGCCATTCCGCGGAAGTACCTGCCATTATCCTCAGATACTCTTCGCAAATGCACCCACGATCTCAATATCAAGACGCAGTGGTGGACCACATACAGTGGCAACTACAAACTTATTGGCTTGTTATGTTTAGAAGAGCAGAAAAGCCATGAGACCCAGTCTACCGTATGGCTGTTTAGGAATATTACCAATATTCATATCCAGCTGTTGGACCATCTAGATAATGCGTACGACGAAATGATCCTCAAGGCGGCCATGGCTCATGATCTGAGTACAAGTATGAGTGAGCTCCAGGATAATGTAAAACTATTTGACCAGACACTTGGTATTGTTTCGCTTCAACTTAATGAGCTGCTGTCTGTTGTATCAGAGGCAAGTGAATCCCTACAAACACTTGTTGCGTACTAACCTTTTAGCTACATAAATCTTCAGATGGCCTGCTTATCCAACACAATAGCCTACACGACTCTTCTATTCAGCTTTTCCAGCGCCATGTGGACCTCATATGTTACCTTCAAGATATAGAAAAGTACGCTGAATCGCTAAAAACTGAAATAATATCTTCCCATGAAGCTATTCAAGACTTACAAAGTTCCCAACTACAATTATCTGAGGATTTTGCTAGACAGACGGCACAAATCCAGCAGGCCTTTGGGTGGCTTCACTTGCCAGAACTTCAGCGACTTAGACACCTCAGCACTCTGGGTCTTCTAACAATTGTGCTGTGTCTGTTGTATCGCTGGCTCAAGTCCCCAGCAGTACTGTACGCACTGTTCTCTGTGGTATTCATTCTGATGTGCAAGCGAGACATGGCATCGGTCCTTGTAATTACCATAATAGGAGTTTCGGCTCTGACCAGACATCAATCACCCGACACCATAGTCAGCACATCGAGCATGCTCGAGTTATTTTACTAACTATAATATTTGGTTTAAAGGAGTTATTTTACTAACTATATTAATGTTTGGTTTGATGGAGTTGCTTTACTGACTATATTAATAAATATTTGGTTCGTTACAGTCTTATGATGGTTTCTTAACATTCTTGTCTGAAGTCAATCTGATTAGTCTGGAGGCCTCCTCAAATAACGACCTCGAACTTCCATTTCTATGCATAAAGTTGAGACCAGTCGAAGAAGAACTTCTGCTAATGGATCCAGACCCACTGCTGGAATTCTGTAATGGATAATGATTTGTCATGGAACTGAGAGCAATGGAGCTCGATGAATGAGAACCAGCATGAGAGTTTGACGAGCTGGCGATTCCGCGCCTAAGCGCGTTACCAGGAGTCGAAGACAAATGAGCCAAGGTCGGCATGGTGAGTGGAGGTGAAGCGCCAGCCCGGCCCGAGTCATATCCTGGGGCCCATTCTCCATCGCTAGTACCGTCATCTCTCATTGCGGTGGAATAACTAGGCACTTTCGATAACGCGTTAATATCGATTTCGGGAGTTAGAGGAGTGAGCACGGGAGTGCCTACGCGAGAAAGATGATATGTTTCTGGACTCAAATGAACACCAGAGTGCAAATGATTCTGGAAATAGTCACTTGGACCAAAGTGTGGAGTATTTGCAGCCGACTGAGATGCAGAGTTGTCGCCACTGTGACTGGACGACGAATGGTTTGTGATTCCAGGAGTAGATAACAGAGACGACCCTTGCTGTTGCAGTTCTAGAGCCCTTAAACCGGCTGCCAATTGAGATCGTTGAACGGGATCCAGCGCCGTCATAACCAGATGATCATGATCAAAAGAGTTACGACGCGATCTCAAATGAGGTGTGGACGCCACACTGCCCTCGGGAGACTCTAAACTAGGAGTAGGAACTCCATTCCACAGTCTATCATAAATATGGTCTTCATAGTTTGGTGGAGCTCCGCCATCCATGCCCGCGACAGCAGTGGTACTCTGTTCTCTGGAACTGGAAGCGGAAGCGGCAAACAAAAGCTCTTCTTCTGGAGGTTTGCTGCTACCGGGGATTTGCAGAATGGTAGGATCCAAAGACGAAATGGGCACATTGGGAGAAATAAACAGATAAATAGGCAACGAAGCGCGCAATTCTGAGACGTGGCCATCGGGGTTGATCAAGCTCACTGCAAATTTGATTTTGTGAGCCACCTTGATATACTGGCCAAGTGTACAATCCTGAGTACATTTTGACAGACTGGTGGGCAGTTGAATCATTTCGTTGACTTCCCAAGAGTCCTGGCCTGCAAATCCGTCTTCGGGGGCCGGAATGACGGTTTCATGGCGGGTTTTTTCCGAGTTGCTGGTGTTTCCAATCGGCGTCGACAACGACACAAACTCGACGAGCTGGGCCTTGATACATCCCAATTTTAGGCCTTTTAACATTGGTACAAGCGTGAAGTTGACCGGGAAAGCCGAGCCCACCGCGACAGCCTTGGAAGGGATTTCTATGGTATAATCGACCTTGCCAGGCCAAGTATTTGAGATTGAAACAGTCTGAGACAGCTCGAAATTATCTGCTCCAATGGTTCGGACAATGCGGATATGTTTCTTTGCAACGAGGTTATTCTGGAATCTTCCTCGTTCAACCGTGGCCACCAAACGATACACCATTTGCGCCCCATCGAGACCTTCGATTGATTCTGGGGTATCGCCAGGAATGACCACTTCAAAGGGCAACTCATGATTTCCAGCCGCCAAAGTCTTTGAACCAGGAGTCGAACTACCTCCTGAACTGACCCCGCCAACACTGCCAGGACCGCTACCACTGATACTGACACTGGTGCTACTACTACTAGTTAGGCTTCCATGAGATGCAATTGCAATACCGGCACCAGCACTGGAAGACAAGGAGCTATTAGACCCGTTGCGAGATCTGGACAAGCCGCCATCGCCGTTTTCCAGATTATCCCATTCATGGTCGAACAAGACCGATTCGTAGCGCACGGGTTTTCCCAGCGTTCCTCTGCCGACCGAAGTATCGAGCCAGTTCATCCTCAGAGTGCCAGTTAACCGTAAAACGATTTTCTTGATGGACACTGGATCGTTGACAGCGAAAATGACTGCTCCAGATAGCAGAATCGACGCGGCGTCTTCGGGCGAGCCTCTAAGAACAATGACATTTCTATCAGTGGTAGATTTAATTCTAATGTCAAATAGTGACAGGAAACTCTGGGATCTTAATAAAACCATTGTGATCTGAAAGTAGATCTGATTTTGAACCCAAAAGCTTCTTTATTACAGCCGTGGACGTCGAATCGTAGTCGGAGCTCGAGTTTTTGTGTATCTGAGCCCGGTTCACGTGTTGGTGTCCTTATCGAAGATGAAGACGATATGGAATATACTGATTCTGTTTGGTAGAAAGTCCCTGCCGCAATATCAACGGTTTAAGTGGGGGTCGCGTCAGTAGCAGGCCGAGGATTAAGTCCAACGTAAACGTTATCAGTCTAACGAAAGGACTAATGGATGGAATAATAATGGATGTCGTGATGTGATGGATGTTGTGAAGGATGATTTGATATTTGGATGGTTAACAGGGATTGATCTGTCACGGTCAGGACTATGCCGGTGAGGTCGCACCGCTGCGGATACCGTCTTGGCACCCTGTACAGGCAAATATGATCCGAATGCGCTGCAGATATGGCACCTGCAGGAGAAGTTTTTTATAGTTTACGGAATATTTTATTTTAATATATATATATATATATATATGTAATTGTAGAGAGCGATCTGTGTGGGTAAAGGCAGTTGAAGCTGTAACCAGACGACAAGGGGAGTAGAATGGTGGTACAGCGGTAGGGTGGCACAAGGACCGAGCAGGCAGATAAGACAATGGGGCGTAAATAATAATATCGTACAATATTGATGTTTGGTCTTTGTTTTTTGGCATGTGTGCAGAGGCGATGACGCAGGCTCTGTTGATTCTGCGAGCTCAGGACGATGATGGGTGGATGTGTCATCTGCCATCTGTCAATCGGGATCACCCCGACTGTTGCCGACGTTGAGCGTGAGCCAAAGATACGAGCATTGGCATATAATTAGGAACGTTATTTATTGTTGGGATGACTCGTCTAGTGTAATAACTAATAACTTGACTACGCTAATAATACTCGTGTAGTAACTCAACTCGATTACTCTGGAATCAGCTCATTGTAGTTCATCGTAGAAGGTCATTGTAGCAGGCGAATACGTGATTACGGAAGACCAAAGTCGGCGGATGGGATCCACGTGGGGGTCCTGATTCACTGCGTGCGGACAGAAGCGGCAGCAGCAAAGAAGGCAGACCCAAGAAGCGAGGAGGCCAGATATGTATGTGGCGGATAATTTAATTAATCCGGGTGCTCATAACAGCAGGGATCGGCTGGTGTCGGCGAAACTGGTACTTTTATAAAAGCAGGCAGGTGTGAATGGTAGTCTCGAGTAGTTTTGTTCGCTTTGTAGACTGGGCTGCTGTGGTCTCGCTCATATTGAGACAGTCCGGAAAGGCGTGTCCGCGTCCCGCGTGTCGTGTAGGGATGTACCGTCTAGCGGGTATTGCCCACGTTCCTGCACGGACGGCACTGGCCCGCATGGATTTCACCACAGGCCTCCGACGATCTTGCTCAATACCCAAGCAGTGAACTTCCGCAACGACGATTAGCGATGGCGTCCCGCAGTCCGTGGCCCACTCCGCCGCAGGCCCCATCGCCGCCTGCGGTTCCACGGCTTCCTCGACCCCTCGAGCGCAGCTCGAGCAACGGGTCCGGGCAGCGCCCGGCCGCCGGAGGCAGCGCCCGCGGCCCGCGCACACACCCTCCGCCGCCTCGCGAGAGGGGCTTATCTGGCGCGGGTGTTGGGCGGCGGTTTCGGCGGGCCAGTCCGAGGCGCGAAGCGGGATCTGGTGGGCCGTATTGGACCGCGCCTGGTAGATTATGCAGGCTGGGACAAGAACACTTTGTGCCGCCTGTTTAGGCGAGGGTAAGGGGGCACGGTGGCCGACGAGGACGCACGCCCTTATCAACGCTTGTTGTTGCTGGAATGGGCTTGATTAGATAGACGGGAGGAGTGCGGCTGGGAGAAGATTGGAGATGTGAAAGATATCTTCTTGTTCGTGAGAGAGAAGTCGGACGATTGTGCAAAGCAGTTGGCAAGAAAGAAAGAAAGAGAAGTTTTTGGGGAAGTCAAAGTCGAAATGCCAAGTGAACGATCTCCTTTGTTATCGCCCAACACGTCCAACACACCGGGCGGTGGAAGCCATCCGACAGGGCCAAACTCTTCTTCGAGTCTGGCACGGCCACAACCTTATTTCATCGATGTGCCTGCTTCTCGAGCATTTGCCAACTCGACCAAGAGACCGTCACTGGTTAGTGGGTCAGTGGGAAGACAGGGGTTTGCGGATGCGTTTTTGAGAACACAGTCGCCGAATGCGCAGGCGTCGGCGCTGATACTGAGTGAAGACAGTGCGAATGGTACGGTGATTGAGGACGAAGAGATTGTGGAGTTTCTATCGGCTCAGGAAGCCACGAGCCTGGCTAGAGAACAACAGGCGTTATTGGCAGATAATAACATCCCGTATACGGTTATCAAGACGTCTCGAAATGGGTCAGTGACAGGCCCGCTTTTCAGTTCCAGTACCGAGGCGGTGGTCGATGAAGCTGGCGAAGAAGTGCGAGATACGAATAAAGTGTGGGATGAGGCGGTGTCGAGCGGTCTAGTGAGTACGACAGTTAAGCGGGAAATTTCTGTTTTGGCTATCAACGCTGCACCTCTGATTGTGACGTTTTCTCTGCAATATTCGCTGGTTGTAGCGTCGATTTTCTCGGTGGGACATTTGGGCAAAACCGAGCTGGGAGCGGTGTCGCTGGCGTCTATGACCGCCAGTATTACCGGGTTCGCCATGATCCAGGGCCTGGCCACGTGTCTGGACACCCTGTGCTCGCAGGCGTATGGAGCAGGCAACCACCGGCTGGTGGGGGTGTATTTCCAGAAATGTGTGGTGATGATTCTAGTGTTTTTCATTCCCGTGGCGGTTTTCTGGTTCACGGCCGATTCGGTGATTTCGTTTATTGTTCCTGAAAAGGAGCTTGCGGTGCTGGCCATGAAATATCTGCGGATCATTGTGTTTGGTGTGCCGGGATATATTTTGTTTGAATGTGGGAAAAGATTTGTGCAGGCCCAGGGCATTTTCCATGCCAGTACCATGGTTCTTCTGATCTGTGCTCCTATTAATGTGATTCTCAATTATGTGTTGGTATGGAACGAGACCATTGGCATGGGATACGAAGGTGCAGCTGTGGCAGTGGCCACTACCGATTGGCTCATGGCCACGTTATTATTCCTGTATGTTTATTTTATCGACGGCAAGAAATGTTGGAACGGGTTTTCGAGCGATGTTTTCTCCAACTGGGGTCCCATGTTGAAATTGGCCATTCCCGGCGTGATCATGGTGGAGGCCGAGTTCATGGCGTTTGAAGTGCTGACTCTGGGGTCGTCGTATTTCGGCACCACCGCGTTAGCTGCCCAGTCGGTCTTGTCCACGCTCACATCTCTGGCTTATCAGATCCCGTTTGCGGTGTCGATTGCATGTTCGAGTCGAGTGGCCAACTTCATTGGTGCTACTTTGGGTCCTTCGGCCAAGATTGCTGGCAATGTGGCGATTGGAGCGTCGTACTTGATTGCCATTTTCAATGGTGTTGTTTTGTATACGTTCCGATATGAAGTGGGAGGGCTTTTCAGCAGTGACGACGAGGTGATTGATCTGGTGGCCAAGGTGTTTCCCATTTGTGCTTTTATGCAGTTGTTTGATTCGGCCGGTTCAGTGGCTGGTGGAGTTTTACGTGGTCAGGGAATGCAGCACATTGGAGGCTATCTCAATTTGTTTTTCTACTATGTGATTGCGTTGCCGTTGGCGTTTTACCTGTCGTTTACGCGAGACTGGGAGCTGTACGGTCTGTGGACTGGAGTCACGGTGGGACTTATTTGCATTTCTGTGGGAGAAACGTATTTTGTGGCCACTGCAAACTGGGACAAGATTGTCGACGATGCTCGCAACCGTACTCACGACGAAAGAATATTGGCATA
>JAJMIG010000114.1:33869-44831 GCA_030583365.1 Sugiyamaella japonica
GTGGTCAAGCGGTGGTCAAGCGGTGGTCAAGCGGTGGTCAAGCGGTGGTCAAGCGGTGGTCAAGCGGTGGTCAAGCGGTGGTCACGCGGTGGTCAAGCGGTGGTCACGCGGTGGTCAAGCGGTGGTCAAGCGGTGGTCAGACGGTGGTCAAGCGGTGGTCAGACGGTGGTCAAGCGGTGGTCTCTTAGCAGCTTCGTACCCACTGAGGGGTCATCATAAACATGTTGGATCCACAATCAAACGCTGAAAAGCCCTTATCTCCTTATTTTATTGTTTATTCATATACACACATTACTTATAAAACAAGCCTTCGAAGTCCTGATACTTCCCACCCTTTCTTGTCAGGTATATATTTACAACCGAGCAGCCGCTGACCGGTAACTGGACATCGACCGCCAGTCTCAGCATCGCCGTTCTCGAGATGTCGGTAAATACACAGATAGCAAAAGACCGCCCCCGTTTCAATGGCCGTGGGGTTTGTGAGCTCATTGCCACAAAGAGGGCAGAATGGCGAACCAGCTTGTGTCTTCTCGGGTCGTGGTAGGTCTGGAACCGGCAGATTGTCGTCGTCGGTACCGTTCCCCCTAGTTTTCTTGGAAAGTTGTCGGGCAAAGTCGCTGGCGTACCACCATTCGAGAAACTTCAGCATGAACATAGAGGTCGGCAGAGCGAGCGACAGTCCAGACAGAGGCAGTTCTCGGGCTTGTAAGATGCCTTGTTTGGTGGTGACTAGATCTGCCAGGCGCGAGCCAAATGAGCGATCCTGCGCTTCGTCACCGTTCGTGCTGGAGTGGTCTGTGTGTGGCTTCTCATTCAACTGATAATCGTACTCATTCATACGAGAGTATTTGGTACCGACAAGAAAATCTGCCAGCCCAGACGAGCTTGTTTTGGAAAACAAAAACAATAAATAAAATGCAAGCGAGATGGACGAGTCGACCATTGTGAGTGTGGGATACCATTTCACCAGCCATTGATCCAGTTCAAACCGCATCTTGTCTAGAAATGTACCAGACTCGTAAACACGTATCCGGTCCTGGCCAACATTGCGAAACATATATCTTCCTTTGACCATTTCATATCGAGCTTCGAGCTTTTCCTTGATATACGGAACAGCAATTACAAAAAACAGTGAACCAACAACCTGTTTTTTGGTAAGCCTCCTATGTTTTTCAAAGCTTGAAGGTGCCGCTGCCCGGGTATTCAACGAGCCTTTGGTAGCCAGAATGCGCGTACGCTTGATTCCATAAAACTTCTCCGTGAATGACGAGTTCCAATTCTTTAAATGGTAATACTCCACCAATCCCATTAACACCAGGTACAATTCATCGTATCTATTTACCAGTTTGAGCAAATACTGTGGATGTCTCTGAGCATAGAATGATAAGATGTAACGAACCGATGGAGAGATGAGATCCTGTAACTGTTTCGAGGACAGTAATTCGAAAATCGTCGGGGTATCTGGATCCAACGAGTTGGCATTGAGAGAAGAAAAGTAATCCATATTACCACCTCTCGTCACGGTTCACTTGGCGGTTGGTTCACTTAACGGTTCATCAGATCAATCGTGGGGTCACCTCGGTTTGTCACCAAAATACTCCACTTATTGGCCCACCCTCTTGCCCCGCCACGGTAGACGGCTGAAGATTTGCACCGCCGCTGGCTTTCAAGCCACGCATAAAATTTTGCAGATACAGTAAAGATAAGGCATCAACGCCTGTTTTGGTCCACGGCATTCAGCGACCCTTCCCCCCTCAGCCGATAAGGCTGCTGGTAGATTACAAGTTCACTTTTTCTCATATTCACACGGCCATAACTTCAAGAAACGTGGTGTGAATCCTAGAAATGAGAAAATTCAAACTGTCGTTTTTAAACAAGCTGAAATCAAAACCCGTTAGCGATGAAATACTACCTCCACAATATCTAATACGTCCATGCCAGTCTCCAGCAAACTTGTCCTCTCTTCCAGTAGAACTCATCGAACAGATCCTAGAAGAATTGGTTGTGGATCGACCGATATGGGAGTTTGTAAGAGATTTGTACTCACTGTCAGCGACTTGCAAATATCTCAATCTGATTCTATCCAATGAGATTTTATATGAAAAGGTCGTGATTCGCAGTAAACGACAAGCCAAATCGTTTTATAAATGCATCTGTTCTACCAGAAACCATAGACGCAAATCTACTTCAACTATCAGACCATACTTATCAGTCAAACATATCGTGTTCATCCACCCAGTAAAAGATTTCCAAGCTGATCTAGGTCATATGGGCCATATGATGACCACGTCGAGCAGCGCTCCGGAAAAATCATGGGCCGAACTGATTCTTGAGATTATTAGCAAATTGCCGAACCTCGAACATGTGGAATTGCGAGAAATCTCTCCCAACTTTGAGTTCCCTGCCTATCTCATGAACTTGTTCCCAATAAAGGTGCTTCCAACAAAGCTCATCTCCTTATTTATGTCCTCCGAAGAGGGCTGGAGAGTAGGACTTAGCGAGTCGCTGCTGTGGCCCTTTCTCAACTACCAAAAGCTATATCTGCATTCCATGACCTTGGTCATGCTAAATCACACCAAGAGCTCGCTCCTCCAAACAAATAATACTGATGATTTACTATCAATGACGTTTTTACCTCCATCTCCACTTTCCCCGGCAACTGTCTCTTCATCTCCCTCTAGTATGTCTTATTTCCCGTCCACCACCCCTCAACAATCGCATACTGTGTATCTTTCCCGCTGTAAAGTGAATTCCAAGGTCTCGGTTTCAGACCGACTGACTACTTCATTATCAATAGACGCCCATTCTCTTCAAACATGTGATATCCCATTAGTATTTCCCCAGCTGGAATGTCTCAATATCGGATGTGTATCTGCTTTTCCTGAATCCGAACAGTCGAATCTAACACTGCTAAATGCTGGCGTTCCACCCATTCAGTTTTGCCCGAAAGCGTACTCGCGATCTTCGAAAATATCCACCCTCAACAGCCTGGAACCTTTCCTTGTATCACTCAGTTCTCCAGAATCGGTCAAGAATCTCAAGTCTCTAACTATATTCCTATCCCATGGCCTTATTGCCAATTTATTAGTAGCCCTAGGAGAAAGAGTCACGACCAATAGGTCTTTGAAAGACTGTACCATTATCATGACTAATAAACGCAACGAACTCAGCCAAAACGATCTTTCACGACTATTAAATATTATTGACAGCTCCAGCTCACTAAAGGCTTTTCTTGATCATTTTGCTATCAAGGATGTGACTGGCATCAGTCTTATATAATGATTCTCTATTATGAATTTTTACGACAACTTTTATGTTTGTTTTTGTTTGCCATGTCATCAGCACTACGCGGGCTGAGCTCTGCTCAGATTGGTAATGAACATTCATGCTTTCTATTAAAACAGCCCATGAACCACCCATGCCGTCATAAGACCCAGTAGGACAGGAATTATACACAGAGCGCCATTTTGTTTCGCACTATTGGAACTCTTTTGCTGTTTAGTACTAGTTCCGTGGCCGTTTTTACGATATCCACTGGTTGCCTCTCTATGTCCACCATTAAGTTTTCTATGATGATCCAAGTCTTTGAGTTTGTCTTCTCTACTTCTACGAGTGATAGCTGATGGCATAGTGTGTTGAGGATTAGTCTCACTGATAGGAACAAGTTCCGAGTCGGGCTTATTAGGAGTCGCTTTGGCGCTGGTTTTTATAACCGGCGATGGTCCATCCTGGTCATTATTCCTGCCATCCACCTCATTGATTGCTGGTGACAAAGGTAAAACAACTTGGATAGTCTTGTCTGTCATTTCTACACCGTTGGTATCATAGATACGATGAGCAGAAGAATTAATGGCAAGTGAAATATAAGTTCCTCGTCGAACCGGTAATCCATTTGTAATCATATCAGTGCCAAAGCTATTTGGAATAGGAATCACCGTGTCCAGGTGGTCGTAACTCTCTTTACACACCAAAGGTCGACTCAGTTCTTTAGGACTACTGGGCTCTACCTCTCCCACTTGACTAAACTTTTCTCTCAAAGTATCAAAATCTGGAATGGTATATGCATTTCCAGATTGATCAAGTTCCACCAGCCCGTAATTATTTGGCTCCTGGGTGAACTCATAGACCAAGCCCCCGCTGAAAACGCTTGTCATGATAGGTGAATACAAGGCCACTACCTCTTGAAATAATCTTGGATAGACTGCATTACATCCATATTCTGACATGAATAATGGTAACGAGTAATCTTTATAGTCTTTAACTAAGGCATCATAACCACTGGATGCAAACGTCTGATAACCACACCACTGATAAGAATTGACACCATAAAAATCAACCGAAGTAAGCTCGTCTCCACATTCAAGGAAATGAGCTAATGAAGTACGATATCGAAGGTCATCGGCAGCTGAGTATCCTACCGGTATTTTTCTTGGTGAATGACGAATGATATACGATTTAACATCGCGAATTACTGCTTTGATATAGTTTGGAGAAGCCTTCAACCGTTAGTATTATCGTGAAAATAATTTCCGTCTTTTTTTTTCACACTAATACTTACCGCTGCTGAACGCTCGTCGTTAATAATTTCGTTGCCAGCAAAGAATCCTAGAGTGTTGTTATACCCCGAAAATTGTTCAACAACTTTCAGCACATGTTCGATATACTCTCTATTGTAGGTGGTCCAGGGCTCATATCTATTAAGAGATTCACCAATTCTCGGCGAGTTTACGTCCAGGATTACGTAAATGCCAGACTGAGCAAGTAAAGTCATACATTCATCATGATTCAGATCGGGACTAACCGTGTACACACGAATGGCCTTAAAGTTAGCTAGATGCAACACGAACGTACCGTCGTCATAAAATCACGTACGTTAATACCTAGCTGTTGAAAGAGAAAAATATCACGCGAGCAAGATTCAATATTTGATAGTGGATCAGATCTTGCAATATAAGCCGAAGATCCTCCAGGCTGATAATCCACGCCTTTAATATAGAACTAGAAGACATCAATGTTAGTGAGTCAAACGGGCCCATCGTCAAGACACGTACTGGCTTCTTTGTTACAGAATCCACAAATTGACGACCTTTTATTTCAATAGGATTAATGATAGCCGACACCAACCTAACAAAAAGGCACGAGAGTAAAATAGAAGAGCCCCAAAACATGTCAGGCTGTGGTTTTTTCTCTTCTAATCTCAAAAATATAGGTACACAGTCTTCTTTAAAAAGGTGATTCCAAACCAAAAGCATGAACTCATACGTTATGACAATTATTTTTATTGATTATGTGTACAGAATGTACAAGTTGAGAAGCATTAGACTGATGCAGGGACCTGGGGTGGATGCCGATCGCTGCATCCCACAGGCCCACGAGAAGAGGACCGACATTATATTTAACGACCCATCCAGCCGCCATCAACAACAAGAACCTCTCCACTAACGTAATTGGACGCATTTGAAGCCAGGAAAACCACTGGACCGATGAAATCCTCGGGCTTACCCCACCGGTTGGCAGGAATTCTCTCTAAAATTTGCCGGCTTCGAGTGGGATCAGCAATCAGGGCTTCGTTCATGTCAGTATTGATATATCCTGGGGCAATTGCATTAACGTTGATGCCTTTGGATGCCCATTCGTTAGACAAGGCTTTGGTTAATTGACCAACTCCACCTTTAGAAGCTGCGTACGCTGGAACAGTGATTCCTCCCTGATAAGTTAATAGTGAAGCAATATTGATGATCTTGCCTCGGACTCCAAAGGAATCGGGCTCGTGGGTTAGAAAATGAGCACCTGCATCCCGGGCCAAAGTAAACACAGTTGATAGGTTAACCTGAATGACCTCGTCCCAGTCATTATCAGGAAACTGTTCTGCTTTATGCCTTCGCTGAATGCCGGCACAATTGAGCAGGATATCAATTTTCGGAACCACTTCAAGAGTTCTCTTGACAATCGTGGCAACCTCGGATTTGTCTGATAGATTGGCTGTAACAATATATGCTTTGCGACCCAGACCTTCAATGGATTTTTTGGTGGTATCGCTTCTTAGGTCACGCTGAACCAGCACCACATCTGCGCCATGTTCCGCTAAAGCGGTGGCCATGACGGCACCAATACCTCTTGTGCCTCCAGTAACAAGAGCAATTTTGCCATCAAGGCAAAAAACGCTGGACATTTTCGATTATATCTAGTGAATATAGTTTTTGTTGCAAGGCCTGGCTATCAGTCTGAACGGAACCCATCTACCAATCAGGTGGGGGTATAGCGGGGAGAACCGTGGGGGATATGCGCTCCTAGGACGATCCCTCATCGAGGTGGGGGCAATTTTTCCCACCCCCTCGCGGGGTACTTCCCGGCTACCGGGATATACAGGTATTTATAGGGATCTATTTGTATTTATATATATGAAGGAGAAGTGTTGATTCGAAAAACATTTAGCTGTCTTTATATACATTTTCAGAGATGACTGTGATTCCCATAAAAGCCAGCGTTCTTTATAAAGAACATGATATTGGACTTGAATCAAGACAAATTAGCAGTCCCGAGGAACACGAAGTTCAGGTGGCTGTGAAATGTACTACCTTGTGTGGATCTGATTTGCATTATTATAAGCATGGTCGAAATGGGGATTTTAAAGTGCGTGAACCTCTTTCTTTGGGTCATGAATCGGCAGGGATCATCACCGCCATAGGATCCAAGGTCACACATCTTAAAGTTGGCGATAAAGTAGCTCTCGAGGTGGGACAACCTTGTGGAGATTGCACCTTCTGTAAGAGCGGAAAATATAATCTATGTGGAAGTATGAAATTCCGATCCAGTGCCAAGGCGTTTCCTCATTTCCAAGGCACGTTACAAGAACGAATCAACTGTTCATCGTCGTGGTGTTATAAACTGCCCGACTCGATTCCTCTGGAGCAAGGGGCTCTGTTAGAACCTCTAGCAGTGGCTCTTAATGCCGGAACAAAGGCAAAGGTATTCCCTGGATCATCTGTGTTGATTATTGGTGCCGGAGCTATTGGTCTACTTTGTGCGGGTGTAGCTAAAATCAGTGGCGCCACTACCATAGTGATTTCGGATATTTCCAAAACAAGAGTCGACTTTGCTGTTGCCAATGGACTTGCGACTCATGGACATGTCGTCAAGCCCAAGAGAGGAGAGACCATTGAGCAGAAGCTTGAAATCGCACAAGCCACTGCCAACGAATTACTAGAAACCAATCCCGACAAAGGAGTTCCCTATGATATCACATTTGAGTGTACAGGAGTTGAAGCATGTGTTCAGACGGGTCTATATTCCACAATTGCTGGTGGAAGATTTGTGTTTGTTGGAATGGGTACTCCTATTCAGACTTTACATATAGGGCCGGCTTTATTGAAGGAGATCAATATGATTGGTGTATTTCGCTATGCCAACAACTATGCTACTGGCATCAAAGTGCTAGAAGCTGGTCTAATTCCTGCCATTGATAAGATCATTACTCACAAGGTTGAAGGTCTTGAGAATACTCGTCAAGCATTTGACATAGCATCACAGCAACAGGACTCAGACGGCAAGATTGTCATTAAAGTAGCTATTTTATCTTAATATAGAACCGGCGGCACCACCCCCTCTCTATCTTCGGGGCCAACCCTAACATCACGTCTGCCATATCTCCAGATCATGGATCACATAAATATCAATATCAATATCAATATCCGATATCTCTAGTCACGTATCGTCCGTGTTGTGTCGTATCATCCGTATCGTCATGACTGCTCCAACTATCCAATTGAGTGAATCGACCGTGTCCCTGCATCCACTGCCTCTGTTGAATATCTCAGATTACTGTACCAGAGGAAAGTTCAGAGGTCAAAGTGTTTGTAAGTGAATAGGAATGGGATTATCAAATGTGAGATTAACGATCATAGTTGTTGGCGCCCTTCTGGGAGTTAGGACGGGTAGAAGTATCGTAATTCACAATGCTACAGAGCTGCTGATTGAGACTGTCGAACAGAATGGTTCACAATCCTTGGTTGTGAATATAGAGTATCTAGATCGAAAGATTCGATTGTGTAAGTGGTGAGCTGATGGGTTGTAAATGAGTTTGTAGACTAACATTCCAGATCAAACGAATTTCCCAGATCATTGTCTACTAGGCTGGTTCTATATCAATACACAGTCTACTAGCTTGAAACCCGATTCCATCTGTCTAAAGGTCCAGGAGCAGATATCTAAACTGTATGATGTGCCACTGTTACTGATCTTTGACCCAAGTCGCAAAAGCCAGTCGGTTATATCTCAGTTGCCTTTAAAGTGTTTTGAAGTTGTTTACAAAGGTGGTAATAGCAGTGATAACGAACTGACGCGATCCAGTGGCAGCAGCGGCACTTTGTTTATTGAAATCGTCCATGTGAATTTGGAGTCTGAAGAGGCAGAGAGAATTGGTGTTGATGATATTATCAGAGAGGGACAGAGTCATGGCAATGACACTTATGAGACAGATGGCAGTGGTGGTGGAGCTGGGGCCCCGGCTCTCGCTAAATCGTCTCTCGCGGACCACATAACAAAAGATACTACAGCTATTGAGATTTTTCATGATAAGCTGAGTGTGATTCACAAATATATCCAATCCGTTAGAAAAGGTGAGATTGCCCCTAATCGAGCGCTGCTTCGCGAGATCAATCTGTGCGTCGAGCAGCTGTCAAGAAACTCCAGCCATGATCCAGATTATCCCGACCTGGGCGATGCCCTTGACAAGCAGGAATTCGAGGTTCTGGTGGCCTACTTGACTGCTTCCATTTTCAAGGGACAACGACTGGGACTCAAGCTCAGCTCCCAGCGATTATACGTCAACAATCAATCTGGTGATAACTCGATGCTTGCAGATTATACTGAAGGTCTATAAAATGGGTACCCTGCGGATGGATTTAGAATCTCATATCATCACTTTAATGACATAATCCATTATTTTATTCAATCGGGTCAATTATAAGATCAAATTATTTACAAGGTACCTTGAACCAAAAGCATCCCATGAGACTATATACTTTGAAGAATGGCATTAATCACTGGAACCTGACAATCGCTCGCATATCCTTCTCTCAACAGCAACCATTTATGCACCCCATCTGTACTTCACAACTTTTACCATCCAAATCAATAACCACTTAATTCTAATCATGAGCAAAGCAAGCGTAACGAGTAGCTTTGTTCATCCGTCTTCAGAGATACGAGAACTGCTGAATCCCAGATCATGCTATTCGCCAGCAGCCATTCGGGCCTTTTTACGGTACTCGCGCAGACAATCCGACGATAGTCTAGCGACACATCTTCCTAGAGCAGGAACTTCATGTCGAGAGTACATTACACAGGTTTTGTTCCCAGCCTGGCTGGCACGCGATACATTAATTGATTATTGCGATAAAATAGCCCGACAAGGTGACGGATCAATAGTGATTGCTCCCTCTCATAACGAACCATCAGGGTCGCTGCTGCCGCCACCCGATCCGAGAATCGATGCGTATCGGGCTAGAGATTATGGCAGGAATTCCGACACGCCCGAGGACGCCATTCGAGAATGGGTCAATCAGGAGACATCGATAGAATCCATCATTCGTGACAACTCGTGTCATTTACTGGCTGACAAATGCGGATCCTTCTCGACCAGACCGGAATCCTACATAACGGCCTATAACGAGTCTGTCTACGAGCCTGCTCGGCAATGATTCACACTGTACATGTTTTTATATTTAATCAAAACAAAAACACCTTTTAATAAGTTAAAATTAACACATTTCAATTCGTTAAAAGACGACAATTAAATACAAGACATAAAACTGGCAAAGAATCTAGTAAACAAAACCAAGAATCTTACCAGCAACGTGCTTTCTACGAGCCTCCTCGTGATCCATGATACCAGCAGATGTGGTCAAGATGATATAACCAAACTGTCTGGAAGGAAGGAGATTGGTGACCCACTTCTCAATATCGTCGATACGGACATTGAAACGAGGAGAGATAACACCCACCTTGTTAAGACGTCCGTTGAGCTGGACAACAATCTTACCAGAACGGTGGTCATCAACGTACTCAAAGTCATCAATGTATCCTAAACAGTTAGTACAGAGCCCAGCACAAAGATATACCCATCCACACCAGATCCGAAGGATAAAAGCGAGAAATGTCACGAGAAAGTAAACGTTCATATCGTAGATATAACAATATCAACGTGTAAGAAGCATTCTCTAGCAAAAGTTGATATTTCGAGCATTTAAAAGACAGAGAGAGATGGTCAACTGACAATCCATCCAGTTATCAGCTCGATTACAGAATATAGAATGCTTCTATCCCGGATCAGTGTACAGAGGGCCCACCAATATCACACTTACCATGCTTCTGAATGACAGTCAAGAACTTGATAATGACCTTGGACGAGGGTCTAAGAAGAACCTGTCTCTTACCGGCCTTCTCGGCGTTGGTAATAGTCTTAAGAGCGTCAGCAAGAACAGAAGTACGAGTCATCTACATGAGTTAGTTAAACCCCCTTCCCTTCCCTTCCCCACGAATCCACCACATCTCAAGAACAATCACTTATCAATCTCTCCATTTCAATCCACCAGATATCAAAAATAAAAAAGGTGTCTATGAATCTTTCATCACAGAGTCTCTTTCATGTCTTTGGCTATCGGTGTATCAAAGCCTCTTGGGTTACGAACTGATAGAAATAGAGCATTCCATCGATGCTTCTAATCCCGTCATTTCAGTACACCAAGCGCAGAGAGACCGAAACCTGTGCTATTCCCTTCAGTCGAAATGACTTACTGTTTAGTTTGGCGTTGACGGTAATCAAGATGGAAGAGAACTGAGTTATGAATTAGACAGTACTAGAGAATATGCACATAATGAAATTTGAACAAGAGTCTGTGAGTGGGGTGTGACTTGGGATCTATTTCCTATTTAGGAAGGTGTGCTAGCATTACCCCTCCC
>JAJMIG010000115.1:0-44443 GCA_030583365.1 Sugiyamaella japonica
TGGCTTCAGGAACCATTGACGTGCCGGGCGGAACTGCAACGGTAGTAACTATCACAGAGGTTCCAGAAGATATTGTCATGGTCGTCAGGGAAGTACCACCTACAGCTGTAGCAGCGTTCTCAGTGGGTGTAACGACAATCGTAGTGACCATGACTGAGCTGCCAGAGCATTCGGCAGGGTTGGTACAAGAGACTGTGACGGTAGCGTAGGAGGTTGCTTCTGGCACAATTGACGTATTGGGTGGAACAGCAACGGTAGTCACGAAGACAGAGGTTCCAGAGGAGACCGTCAGTGTGGTCAAAGAGGTACCGCCCGCAGCTGTAGCCGGTGGCTCGGTTGGAGGAACAACCATAGTAGTTACCATAACAGAGCTGCCAGAGCACTCGGCAGGATTGGTACAAGACACGGTGACAGTAGCATAGGATGTTGCTTCTGGAACGATTGACGCGCTGGGTGGAATCGCAACGGTAGTCACGAAGACAGAGGTTCCGGAAGATATTGTCATGGTCGTCAGGGAAGTGCTTCCTATGGCAACTGGTGTATCGGTTGGAGTAACAGCAACAGTGGTTACTATGATGGAGCTTCCAGAGCATTCAGCAGGATTCGTGCAAGACATAGTAATGGTGGCGTAGGATGTAACTGCCTGCACAGGGGAGGTCTGTGCAACGGGAATAGTCGTTACTAGTACAGAGCCTCCGGAAGACATCGTCACCGTTGTCAAAGAAGTGCCTCCTGCAGCTCTCGCTGGCGTTTCGGTTGGAGCAACAAGGATTGTAGTTACCAAAACAGAGCTTCCAGAGCACTCGGCAGGATTGGTACAAGACACGGTAACAGTAGCGTAGGAGGTTGCTTCCGGAACGATTGACGTACTGGGTGGCACAACCATGGTAGAAACGATTACAGAAGTTCCGGAAGACATGGTCATCGTCGTCAGAGAAGTACCACCTACAGCCCTCGCTGGCGTTTCGGTTGGTGTAACAGCAACCGTGGTTACCATTACAGAGCTGCCAGAGCACTCGGCAGGATTGGTACAAGACACAGTGACAGTAGCATAGGATGTTGCTTCCGGAACGATTGACGTACTGGGTGGCACAACCATGGTAGAAACGATTACAGAAGTTCCGGAAGACATGGTCATCGTCGTCAGAGAAGTACCACCTACAGCCCTCGCTGGCGTTTCGGTTGGTGTAACAGCAACCGTAGTTACCATTACAGAACTGCCATAACATTCGGCAGGATTGGTACAAGAGACGGTAACGGTAGCGTAGGATGTTACTTCTGGAACGAGTGACGTGCTGGGAGGCACAACCATGGTAGAAACAATTACAGAAGTTCCAGAAGAAATGGTCATTGTTGTCAGCGAAGTGCCACCTGCAGCAGTTGCCGGTGCTTCGCTTGGAGTAACTGGAATGGTACTGACAATCACAGAACTTCCAGAGCATTGAGCGGGATCAGAGCAGGAAATGGTGACAGTAGCGTACGAAGTCACTTCGCTAACACCTGAACTTCCTTGCGGCAAGCCATTGGTAGCAAGCACTGTCGTTGTGGGTGGCGGCTCGCTCACGGAAGAACTGGCTGTAACGGTTTCCAAAATAGTTGATACCGGCCTAAAACGTTAGTCAACCCCAGAGACGATTGTTAGCACTGGTTACTTACGCTAAAACGGATCCACTGATATAAAGAGAGCTTCCAGAACTGGCCACCGTCAATTGAGACGATGAAATTATCGATATAGGTACCTGTGATGTAGTACTGCCAATAGTCAACTTGCCTTCACCATTTGCTGTATCTGAACCAGTAATATATGATGATGATTTTGCTGAACTAGCAATGATTGACGATTGAGCTCCGTTAGTTGAAGAAGATGAGTTTACGAAAATTGGCATCTGCGTACTGCTAATGTGGGAAATACTGCTTGTGTTCAACATTCCTGCTCTAGGTGCAGACTCAGTTCCAACAACGGACGTGGACTGGCCCGTGAGAACAGAAGAAAGAGGCTCGGTACTGCCGTAGGACAAAGTCATATAGCTCGCTATGCCAGAGGTAGTGGAGTTCAAGAACACAGGTCCCCCTGAGGAGACGATGGAATTAACAGCAGCATTTTCAGTTCCAGTTATGGATAATGAGCTTGTCGCAGAAGACGATAGGGTCTGTGTCACGCTTTGGATTTCAGTACTTGAAGAGTTCATACTAGGTGGATTTGAAGATGTGCCAGATGAGTAGAGGTTGGTACTATTCAAAGCACTGACACCTGTTTCAGTTCCCACAATTGACGAGCTAATACCAGCAGGTATCGATGATATGCTCGAGGGAACCAAACTGGATGAACTAATTACGGGTACTGTGCTTTCTGTGACCGCGGAAGTTGTGTTGGCATTATACAGGGTCGAGGTAATAGACGATTCAGTGGCTGTCTGAACAGCACCTGTAGTATCAGTATTAATAATAGATGAACTGTTGCTGAAAACAGGAGAAGTAGTGTTAGAAGAGGATGAAGTTACAGGTGTATTTGATGTTATGCTTCTTTCTGCTGAGGAAGTTGACACAGTTGCCAAAGAAGTTGAGTTCATGAAGCCTGATGTAGCAGGCGTGGTTTCTAAAGAGCTGCTGCTTGATACAGAGGAACTGGTGTTGAAGAATGCTGTGTTAGAGGGGCCGGTTGTAGCATTGCTCTGAGCGGTGATGCTAGCTGAGGGATTGATCCCCATAGAAGTCTCGGTGCTGTTAGTACCCGCAGAGGTAGCTGGGAAGCTGGTCGTTATCAATCCACTACTATTAAGGGCAGCAGTGTCGATATTGGTGACTGAAGAGCTGTTACTGAATACAGGGGAAGTTGAATTCAAAGCGCTTGAACTGCCAGGTGGACTGCCAGGTGGACTGACTGTTGCACTGGTTATTGTCAAAGAGCTGTTACTGAACACAGGGGCAGTTGAGTTCAAAACACTTGAACTGCCAGGTGGACTAACTGTTGCACTGGTTATTGCCAAAGAACTGTTACTCGATACAGGGATCGTGGTGTTCGAAAATATGGAACTGGTGGGCAAACTAGTTGTTGTACTGTTCTGAGCAGTACTGCTAACTGAGGAAATAGCACTGCTAGCGACAGGTGCCGAGGTCACATTTGAAGAGGTTAAAGTGGTAGGGAAGCTTGCGGTTGTCAGGACACTGTTATTTTGAGCTCCAGTTTCGATATTCGTGATGGAAGAGCTGTTACCATATACGGGGGAAGTCGTGTTCAAGAACGCCGACGAAACAGGTGGACTTGATGTTGTACCGTTCGAAGCCGTCATAATTGTAGATGAGCTGTTACTGGCAACTGGTGAAGAGGTATTCAAAAAGACTGAGCTAGTAGGTGGGTCAAATACAGAGCTGGTACTCGTGATAGAACCATTACTGAACACTGGAGTGCTCGTTGACGATGAATTCAAAGACGCCGACGTGATAGGTGAGATAGCTGTTGTCGATACGCTGGTGTTTCTGACTGCGGTATCGGTACGAATAGCTGAAGAACTGTTACTGAGTACTGGTGAAGATGTGTTCCAGAGGGATGAAGTGGACGGTGGACTAGCGGTTGTACTGTTACTGAATACAGAACGTGTGGTGTTCACCATTGTTGAAGATGTGTTCGCAGACACTGAAGTAGGAAGCCCACTAGCTGTTGTACTGTTCGTAGCCGTCATTACTTCTGAAGAAGAACTGTTAAATACAGGGGTGCTGGTGTTCAAGAGAGTTGATATAGTACTCTGGCTTGAGTGAGTGCTTGAAGCTGAACTGTTGCTGAACACCGGGGGTTCTGCACTGCTTACAGGCATGGATGTTGTATTTGAGAAGGCCGAAGAAGCAAGAGGGGTAACCATTGTCTGCATAGTAGTGTTTCCAGCAGCAATGTCGGTATTAGCTAGGGAAGAGCTGTTCCCGAAAACAGGGGATGTGGTGTTCAACGCGGTCGACGTAGCAGGTTGATTAACGGTTGTACTATTGAAAGCTGTTGTCAAGGCTGAACTACTGTTGCTGAATACGTGGGAAGTTGTGTTCAAAATAGCTAAAGTTGAAGGTGTGCTAGGTTCAGTTGTGTTCACAGAAGCGGTGGTGAAAGGAGAACTGTTGCTGAGTACCCGTGAAGTAGTGTTCATGGCAGCTGAGGTGGTAGGTAAACTGGTTAGTGTGCTGTTAAGTGTGGGCGTATCCGAGACGGAGCTATTGCTAAATAACGAAGACATACTACTAGCTGTTTCTGAGGTTGTATTCACAATTGCCGAAGTCGTGACTGGGACACTAGTGTTGGTGACAGAGCTGTCGGTATTAGCAACTGAAGAACTGTTAGCGAACACAGGAGTGGACGTCACGTCGGTTGAAGTTGTGCTGTTGGCACTTGTCATTACAGATGAGCTGTTGGCGAACATCGAACTAGCGCTGATGTTTGCAGTCGGCGTACAAGTTAAACACGAAGTGATGTCCGGTAAAGCAGAAGATACGTTACTGTTCAGAGCGGTGGTGCTTACAGAAGAGCTGTTACTAAATGCAGGCGGCGAGGTAGTTGTATTTGCCAAGGTTGATGGAATGCTGCTTGTTTCTGTGGTGCTCAGAGACGAGCTGTTACTGAAGGCCAGACTGCTTACAGCTGTCGTATTGCAGGTCGGACAGGGATCCGTACTCAACACGCCTGAAGAGGTAGTAGCATTTGTTGGTATAGTACTAATCGAGGAAGTATTGTGGTACACAGTAGAAGCCGTTGTGTTTACTACTGCAGAAGTTGAAGTTGTGTTCAGAAGCGCTGCTGTATCATGCTGGCGAGAAGTTGTGCTGTTTACGAAAGAGCTATTAATAACCTCAGAGGAAGTAATGGCACTAGCTGTAGTAGAAGTAGAGTTTGTGAATGTTGAACTCATAGCTGTGGTACCGTTGGAGGTAGTGATAGCGACCGAAGAGCTGACATTTGAAACAGCCGAAGTAGTATTCATTCCTGTTGAAACGCAAGTCAAGCATGATGTCGTATTCATAAACGCAGAACTGATGGACTGGCTCATTGTTGCCTGCTGACTGGTATTATTCCCAGCGGTATATGTGGAATTTACCGCAGTCGAAATACAGGTCGGACACAAAGTCGTGTTCGAAAAGACAGAAGAAGTGCTGCTGACATTTAGAGGGGTTGCAGATGAACTACTGTTGAAATTGGAGGACACTGTTGAGCTTGATATACAGGTGAGGCACGATGTCGTGTTCAACGCACTGGTAATAGCGGAAAAGTTTGCAGAATAACTGCTACCAGACACAACAGACGTGCTAGAAGCTGACGTTACATTTAAGAAGGTGGATGCAGTCGTAGTGTTAGGTACACTGGTGTTTCTAGCAGCGGTCTCGAAATTGCTTGCCGAGGAGCTATTAGCAAATCCAGCAGAAGTGTAGTTCTGCAATGGGGCAAAAGTGGTACTGTCTCTGATGGTAGAATTGAAAACTGTGCTTGTAGGATTGTCTGCCGACGATATATTGTTCACTGCCATTGAAGTGCAAGTGGGACAAGATGATGTTGTATTCAAGAAAGCTGAAGTTGATGGAACTTCCGCTGGAGTATTGATAGGGGCAGTAGTGTTGGATGAAAGCACGCCAAGCAAAGTAGTGTTTGCGAGACTGGATGTTTTGGGCGAAGTTGCTGTTATACTCAACACTGCAGAGGAGTTTGTTGTTGCTGTGTCATTTATCGAAGATCCGCTAGTATTTCTAGCAGCGGTTTCAATTGCAGTCATTGATAAGCTCAGCGCAGAGGAGACAGTCGTATTCACCAAACCAGAGACTTCTGTGACGCTGTGGTTTAGAGATGTGGCAGAAGTACCGGAAAAATTGCCAGAAAATGAATAACTCACTGCTGTTGTCAGACATGTTGGGCAGAAGGTAGTCGATGAACTGTTTGCAGGGAGCACTATCGATGCTTGCTGAGAGCTTGTATTTTCACTGGCTGAAATGTTCCAGATAGAGGTAGCAGTCTGTGTACTTGACATGTTCGCCATGGCGGACGAAACAGAGGTATTCAACAACAAGGTAGTAGAACTGTTTGCCTGCAATGATGACCCAAATACTGATATCGAACTAGAAGAACTGTTGAAGTTACTGCTCGTACAAGTCGGGCATAGACTGGAGGTAGTAAATATGACAGAAGAATTAGTCTTAACAGTAGGGGAGGTACTATTGTTAATGCTGCCTGTGACAGATGACATGCTGCTCAACAAACTGCTGCCGGTAACATTTGAGGTCGAAGAGGTAGTAGAGTTCACAATGCTATTTGTCATTCCAATACTTGACGAACTTGGTGCAGCAGTAAGATCAACAGAGGACGAATTGGTTATCGCCTCTGTTGCCCCAGTCGAATTCAGGTATGAGCTTATGGCGGTAATATTCTCAGATGAAATTGCTGTTTGTAATGAAGTCGCATGGAGAGAAGTATTAGTCACATTTATCCCGATAGATGTAGGATATGCGGATGTAGAAGTAAGAGCTGTCAGATTTGTGTGAATGCTAGATAGTATAGCAGATGCCGAAGAGATACCGGAGCTAGTTGCTGACGTATTTTGACCCACAGAGCTTCCGTTACTTGTTAAAGCATTCATTGAAGTGCCAAGCTCTGAACTCGTATTGTAGGCTGCAGTAATCTCTGGTGGCAATGTTGTATTTAAGCTGCTTAGCATAAATGAGGAACTCACCTCAGAACTCGATACGTTAGGCACAGCACTCGAAAAAGCCAAGCTAGATGTAGTAGTATTGGCACCTAACGAGGTTATTGGGAAAGATAGGCTGGACACACTAGAAGAGAGAGAACTCGTAGTACTGTTGGCGGTCGCATTAACAGAGCTTCCGGAATTCTGATTCAGGCTAGATGTAGAGTTGATTCCTGTCATCACTGGACTTGAAGAGCCCGATGTGCCCTGCGTGCTACTGGTGCTATAATTCATGGAGTTAGACATTGACGAGGTTATATTATCCAGTGAGCCAGACAGGCTGTTGAATATAGAGCCCGTAGAAGAGGAAGGATATATACTGGATGACAGAGAGGAGCTCGTAGTTGAGTTCATCGACTCACTTGAGCTTGTCGTATTGACAACTGAAGAACTTGAGGACGTTGTAGAGAGCTGCTGAGACAGGGTGCCAGTGGTGTTTGTTGAATTTGATTCAGTACCGGCCGTTGCAGCTAACCACTCGACAGTGGTCTCGAGCACAGGGTGCAGATCGCCGCTATAATACTCATAGGCCGTTTTCGTTATTGTCCTTGGGGTAAGTGTACCAGAACCACTAGAAGCGATGGAGGCTAGGATATAGTTAGTTGTAAGCGATATTAAACATTGAGAATGTACACGTAATACTGACATGAAAACGACGAAGTTTGGTTTGCCGTGGAAGAACTGGGGGTTGTTCTCAAACTAGAAGATTCTAAGTGCTGTTAGTCGTCCGTTTCTGATATTAGTCTGGTATTCCCAAACTACCTTACCTGTTGAGAGAATACTTGAGCTTGATACATTCGATGCCGTCAAAGCAGTCGAAATGGAAGTCGAATTGAAGAAAAGGCTTGCCGTGCTGTTAAGTCCTTCGATTACAGATTGATTGGTCGTGAGAATACTGCTTGATGGCAATAAGCTATCGCTAGTTGTTACCGCACCAAGACTTAGGTCATGACTGAGCACCGGATCTGAACCAGACTGCTGTCCGGTACTGGTGCTCTGGCAGTAACCCAAGGATAATGCGTTAACAACTAGAATAGCGCTGGTGATAATATCCCGCATTATAAAGGATTACTACCTAGCGCTCTTAGAGATTTGATCCTTAGATAGATGTTGATTGTTATGTGTAGCAGAAGGTCAAAAAAAATTTAATGATACGGAGACTGATTTCTGAAAGTAAGTCGTCTGATGCTATCCAAACAGGACTATATAGTTCTCACAACACTACTGCAGAACTGGTGAAACGATAGTATAATTAGTATAAATGGTATTTTTGAAAAACTTGAGAAGAGAACGATTCGTACGGTGTTAAAAAAGCACACCCCATGAGACATTGAAGTCTATATAAAGGATTGTTAAAGTTCATTTTGAAAAATGAAAAAATGACTAACTGACTCCTAGACTGATTCGTAGACTTCGCTATGAGACATGCCCTTGAAAGGGTATAGCCTGGAGTATTCAAAAAATAAAAATGTCTGAATAGAAGCCATAATACTGTACGGTTCAGTTACAGTTGGAGAGATTAAGTTTAATATTTTTACTTTTTTTTATGAACTTTGGCGGCAGCTTAAATACTCACTTAGTTTTCGGCCTTAGTATTGTAGGAGAAAGAGAGAGAAGCGAATATATTACTCGAAAAAAATGTGCCAATCGGAAATGCGCGCTATTAGTCGAATTGCAATATACCGTAGATCTGTAACATAGATTAGTGTAACAAGCAGGATATGATGTACAAGACTTGGGCTTTTGAAGAGTATTCAATTGCATGAGTTGACAGTTGCCGCCTTCTACAACAATATTCTTGCTAGTTGTACAAAAAAGTAGCACCATTATTAATGTTTCATTGTAGCGGCCAGCATTTGCCCGTTTTGTTATTAAATTAAACAGCATGTGTTATGCATCTCTTCCTGCAGGCAACCATTTGGTATGGGTAAGGATGAACTCTGTATATTACGTCGTGCCTGACGATCGACAGATCTGTTCCAAGATCAGCAACGCTAATGCATGATAGATCTGTCCTCTTTAAAAAAGTGTAAAGCGATTTCGCAAAACGCCTACACGATTTTTTGTAGTTGAGATGGAAAATTCTCGGTATTATTTATAGTTACAAGAGCCATTAATTTGCTTTTACGTATGTCTTTCAAAAATGGGCAGGGGTGCGGTGCGCACCTGTGAGCAAATGGTGAGGTCGTTAGAACGATTAGAAGGCCGACTTGTAAAAAGATAAAAAGCGAAGCGGTGCGTCAATTTGGCGCCCGTGATAATAGCGAACCCTGATATAGGTATCCTATAAATAGATAAATAGATAAATAGATAAATAGATGGAGTACCAATGTTGTGTGAATTAATTGAACAGAGTGAGAATGAACGGAAGTAAATGGAACGGAGAATACAAAACTTGGGCGGCTTTTAAGTTTCTTTATTCAAGTTCTAAATATTTTCTCTAATGGAGAGCGCAAGCAGTTTACGGAAGAGATGCAAGGTTATTAAGCAGAAGAATTAATATGGCATGGTAAGGTGATGGTGGTGGCGAGAGGCTTGAGGGTTGTGTATATATTCTACCAGGGCGGCTTGTCGTGAAAGGTTGAACACCAAATAGGAGAAGAGGGGGAGGGGAGAACGGAGGAGGGCTGGTTGGAGGCGGAAAGAAAGGCGGGCGGAGTTGTAGACGCTGCCGTAGGGGTCACCATTGCCAAGATTCTCTTGCTTCGATTTGTCTTTTTCATTCATAGCTGCATAGCAACTCGGGGTATTATTTCACATGCCAACTGATCCTATAAATTTACAATGATTCATGAACGTTGAAAGTGTAGGAAGTCTGTGAAATATAAGCGTCACGTGACTCCAAGCTACTTGTTTACCGGTAGTTTACCAGTAGTGTACCAGTAGTTTACCAGTAGTTTACCAGTAGTTTATTTTCTTAACTTACATACCTGAATATCAATATAGTCGAGGAACTCCTTTGTTTATGTTGTTTTGTTTAATTAAAGCAGACAAATGCAGGGAACAAGTACGGCGGCGTCTACTCCTCCAGTACATTGTCCTAAAGAAGGATATACTCTTCCTTCTCGAATGTTCCCTGTACAGAGCTAGTGGAATAAATATGCGTCAGCGGGCTGGCAGCCCTTACCCTAGCTCGGTTCAGATCACCATCGTTTTCCATAGGACGCGATCTAATTTAGTTTTCCAGCTGATATCAGTGAAAGATTTGTGTGCTCTTCAGTGGACGTCGAGGTGACAGTGACAGTGACAGAGTGATCCTTTTTTGGTAGATATCGATATCTGATTTGATCTTGTTGCCGTGGGTTTCTCGATACATGTTGAAGGAGTTTTTTTCCAAGTGATTGGTAGTTGTTGAAATAAAATATTCTCGGTATTCAGGTTTTTTTTTTCAATATGAGTGAAGCTACAACATCAACAGATGCTGCTGCTGCCGCCGCTGCGTTCAAGGAAGAAGGAAATTCCTACTACAAGGCAGGTGACTACCAACAGGCAGCAGAACTGTATGGACGAGCTATTGAGTCGGATCCATCGAACCCGGTCTACTATGGTAATCGTAGTATGGCACTGATGCAGTTGAAAGAATACCAGCTGGCATTGAATGATACTATAGAGTCCAATAGCTATGGTCCTGGAGTTTCAAAGACTTTGGCCAGATTGGGTAAACTGTATACTACAGTGGGTAGGCCAGAAGAGGCCTTGGAAGCATTTGCTCAGTGTGATCCTCCTGCAAATGGCACGGATGTGATGCATGCTCATGAAATGTCAAGAAATGTTATTCAAGCCGAAAATATCCTCAATAGTGAGAATGGGAACCCTGTGTTGGCTATTCATTCTTTGGATGCTGCTGAAAGATATTTAGGAGCAGGCGTTCGGATTCCGCGAAAGTGGACGTTATTACGAGCACAGTTATATATTGCGTCTGGAAATACCGATGGAGCCACTTCTTTAGTCATGAACTTGTTGCGATCTGATTCTCAAGATCCAGATGCACTGACTTTAAGAGGCCGAATTTTATATCAAGAAGGAGATAATACAAGAGCAGTGGCCCATTTCACGGAAGCTCTAAGATGTGATCCTGATAATGCCAATGCTCGCAGATTGTTAAAGGTGGCTAAAGAGTTAGAAAAATGGCGTACTGATGGTAACAATGCGTTCAAGATGGGAAACTTGAAAATGGCCAAAGAGCTATATACAAGGGCATTAGAAGTTGATCCCAGTAATAAGGGTACCAACTCGAAGCTTTATTCGAACCGAGCCACAGTCAATGTCAAACTCAATCTCCCTCAGGAAGCTCTTGATGATTGTGACGAGTCGTTGAAGCTGGATCCTTCATTTGTAAAAGTCAAGAAAACTAGAGCTAGAGTGTTGCTTCAATTGGAACGATGGCAGGAATCTATTGATGAGTTTAAATCTGCTATTGAAGCCGATTCGGCAGATACAGCATTACGACAGGAGCTACAGAATGCTGAGCTAGAACTGAAAAAGAGCATGCGTAAAGATTACTACAAAATTCTAGGAGTCGACAAGAATTGTAGTGATACCGAGTTGAAGAAAGCATATAGAAAACAGGCTCTTATATACCATCCTGATAAAAACCCCGACGACCACACGGCTCAGGAGAAGTTTAAAGAAGTTGGCGAAGCATATGAGACATTATCAGATCCCCAGAAGAGAGCCCGATACGATTCCGGAGTCGATCTTCAGGATCCATCGGATATGTTTGGAGGTATGGGAGGCATGGGTGGTATGGGTGGTATGGGTGGTATGGGTGGAATGGGAGGAATGGGAGGAATGGGTGGCATGGGAGGTGTTGGAGGTATTGATCCCGAGATTCTTTTCCAGATGTTTGGAGGTGGTGGTGCAGCCCCAGGAGGTGGAGGAGGCCGTGGAGGCCATGCTGGATTCAGTTTCTCTGGCTTCTAAATGTACAGTGCCTATTGTTTTAACGACAGCTATGTTATGTAATGGGTGTTCCTCATGGAATATATTATGACAGAAATTATAGATCTACATAGTAAAAGACAACGAAAAAAAAAGGAGAGAGAAAACTATTTGCTAGAAAATTAGGTTGGAAAAACGGGACAGAGATTGACCAGCGACTCCTGTGGAGACGATGCGAAACAAAACATAAAAAAAAAACACAAAAAAAAGGCGAATAAAACAAATCAATGTACATGCATAGCAAAATGGACGAGGACAAAGAATCCAAGATCAACCACAGCAAAAGGCCCCGATCTTGGCCCAGAAGCCTTTGTTTTCTTCCTGGCCCTGCTGCTGCTGCTGATTCTGGTAGTCGTGTCCGTACTGTTGAGACGCCAGGTTCGATGGCTGTTGCAACTGCTGATTAGTCGATTGATATCCTTGTTGATACTGATTGCCATTCAGAATCTGCGACGAGTTGTTCTGATACTGGGCAACATTGGAACCTCCTATACTGGCTCCTCCTCCTGTGCCGCCGCCACCACTGACTCCAAGAGCAGTAGCAGATTTCGACAGTCTCTGGCCAGCCAGGGTCTGTGGCTGTTGTTGTTGCTGCTGTTGTTGTTGTTGTTGTTGTTGCTGTTGGAGACCCTGTTGCTGCGCCTGTTGTTGGGCCTGCTGAAGCTGCTGCTGCTGTTGGGCAGAAGTAGCCTGCTGTTGAAGCTGTCCTGCACTGGTGCTCTGTCTATTCCGCCTCGACTTGGATGAGTGCCGGATAAGAGCAGCATTCGGCGGTGGAGGAGGAGGCTGAGCAGCGTTCAAACGAGCAGCCGAAAGATGGGCTTGAGAATGCCGGTTAGCACTGGTACCAAGATTATTATTATTGGCATTGTTGGACGAATGGCCTGGCGGGTAAGGATGGCCATATCCATGCAAATTGGGCTTTTTGTTGGTCGAGGAATCCCAACCTTTACCACCATTGAGCTTCATCCAATCATACTCGCCATCTTCAACTTCTCCCGTGCTTTTCAATGCTTGAGTGAACAGATCTCGCAGATAATCATAATCGGGCGTCTCTTCAAACCCCAGATTCCTCACATAAGTCAAGTATTGCTCCAACTGCTCGGGGAACCCTTCACATAAATCACGAATCTGCGTGGTTTGTTTCTTTTCCCCGATTTTTTCGTACTTTTGTTTGTTAGTGGCGGCTTTAAGTCCTTGCCATGGTAGGCCCCCACGAAGAAAATACATAAACACATGTCCCAGAGCTTCCAAGTCATCTCGACGGCTTTGTTCTCGGCCCAAATGGGTGTTGATGGACATGTATCGAGCGGTACCAGAAAGCGATTTTCTTTCTCGATAAGGAATATGAGTCTTTGTTTTCGGGTCCCGGTACTGTTTGGCCATTCCAAAATCCACCACGTAAACGAGGTTGGCATTCTTGGTGCCTGGTTTGCCAATAAGAAAGTTATCAGGTTTGATATCTCTATAAATGAGGTTTTTCTCATGAATGGTCTGTACTCGTGACACCATCTGTTTGGCAACCATTACTACTGTTTTCAACGTGAATCGTCGGCCGCACCAGTCAAACAGATCCTCTAAAGAGGGGCCCAATAGATCGATAACAAGGATATTGTGAAGCCCTTCCTGGCCGAAATAATACACATTGGGCATTCCCAAACAGCCAACGAGGATTTTATATGTTCGATATTCATCGCGAAGTTGAGGAGCATCTGATTTGCGAGGCTCAAACTTGATAGCCACTTGTTGGTTGTTGAGGAGATTGGTGCCTTCGAAAATGACTCCAAATGACCCTTCTCCGATCTTTTTGCCTACACGGTAGTGTACGCCCACCACGTTTGAAGACTGAATATGAGACGACATAATCAATCAACCCTTCAGTACTGCACCAGTCATGAATGAAAGAAAGAAAAGAAAAAAAAACAATGACAAGACCAGACAAAACACAACACAAACAAAGCTAGCAAGAGATGGATTCTGTCCTTTCTGTATCTTTTAATGCACACCAATATTTTAATGAGTGGAAAGTGGATGGATTCAAATTCGCGCTTGTAAACAGGAGATTTGGTGTTTTAGGGAGTCGCTCAACTGAAAAGTTAAAAGTCTCCAACAAATATAACCGCGCGACCGTCGTCAACTTCAACCTCAGTCAGGCAGGCCGTCAAAGCGTGGCAGACTCTCTCGATACAGCTTATGATGGAAAGAACCAAGTTCACGAACAAACGACGACTGAGCAGCGCGTGCGATGAATTGTGGTGTTTTAGGAAGAAAAAAATAGGCAACAGAACCCACAAGCGGGTTATGTTTACGGTAGCCGTAGCAAGACGAGGTAGGTGGTAGCGGGCCAGAAAGCACAGGCAGGAGGAGTAGCAGCAACAGCAGCAGCAGCAGCAGCGCCCAGCTGGGAGTTCACAGCCGGTGGCCAAATAAGCGCTTGGGGCTCAAGGTTGAGCGCAACCAACGCCCTCGGCGCACGCGCCCACGCTCGCCCGCTCGCACGCCCCGCCCGCCGGCCTGGGTCCAGGAATGCGCGACCCCAGCGGTGGCACGCTTCCGCCGCGGTGCTGGCAGTGCTCGCGCAAATTTTGTGCATCTAAAGATAGTCTACGCACAGCAGCGCAGCGTAGCGCGGCGCGGCTCCCGGCCCCAAGCCAGCCACAGCACTCGGGGCCGGGGCTCTGCCTCCGGCGGCTGGGCGCTGCCCAGACCCGTTGCTCGCTGCGCTCGGGCCTGGAACTCAGGCCAGGCGGTCAGCGAGTCCAAGCCCGAGCGCAGCGAGCAACGGGTCTGGGCAGCGCCCAGCCGCCGGAGGCAGAGCCCGGGACACCCTAACGGTGGCTGTCGCCCAGGCCGCCTTCCGGTTTTATGGTAGTCCAGGGGAGGTGGCGCCGCCTGTGTCATCTGCGCCCCCGAGTCAAACATGAACAGAGTTAAACATCTGCGACGGTGGTGCGCCAACTCTATTGCGCCTCGGGAACAGGTGCGGTGGAAACAGCGTGTGGTGAACCACACCGCCCTAGAACCTTGTGGTGAGTGTGACCGGTGGAGGCAGGGTCCAGGGGGATGGGGGACATGTGCGGCGCGCGGCGTGGGGGTATTTTCATGTGCTTGGTGAGTGAGGAAGCGAGGAAGTGCAAAATTCATGTGGTGCTCTGATCCCGCGTGATCGGTTGACAATAGAATGCTCTGTGATCTGAACGTGGTATGGCCTAAAGACGCTAATGTGGAGATCCCGCCGTCGGTGGCCAGGACCCTGGCGATTTTGCAGGACCTGGGGTACACTACAGTGGCGCTCAATTGCATATTGACAGGAAAGATCCCGAATGGATATAAATGCCCGTTTGATGTGGGTCCGATTCAAACGGCGTTCCCGGGCCTGAAACTGCTTAGTCGAGTGACGCTGGTGCTGGACGACGCTTCACAGCATCAGAACTTTTCCAGTCTGCAATCGCACTTTGATCTGCTAGCGGTTCGGCCCATGAGCGAGAAAGCGCTGCAATCGGCCTGTTCGTCGCTTGAGATCGATCTGATCTCGCTGGACTTTTCCCGTCGACTTCCTTTTTACCTGCGACATAAAACGGTTTGTTCAGCCGTCGATCGAGGCATCAAATTCGAAATCTGTTACGGAGCTTCCACCCTGTCTATGGACGGCCGTCGACATGTCATTACCAATGCGTGCGCATTAGTTCGAGCGTCTCGAAGTCGAGGAATTGTCGTCAGCAGCGAGGCCACCACGCCTCTGGCATGTCGAGGACCTTATGATGTGACCAACCTGGCCACCTTATGGGGATTAGATCATATGAGAGCCCGAGACAGTGTAGGCCGGCTGGCCGAGTCTGTGGTACACAACTCATTTCTACGCAATCACAGTTATAAACAGGTAATAGCGATTCCTGATCAGCGCACATCTAGTCTATCATTGTCTAAAAAACGCCAGTCTCTAACGACGGATGCAGATAAGCTGCCACCACAAAAGAAGATCAAATGATGACACTTGAATCGTAGGTGTAGTCGGAAAAAAGCTAGGATAATTTATGCTCTCTGGACTTGACTGTGAAGCAGGGCATTTCCAGAAAATCACACAGCGAGTTGATGACGAGCTGGGAAAACCGAAAGAAATACACCACTGAGAAAATGAAATAGCCCCACAGATAAATCACCTCGACGTGCTCAGAAAGCCTAAACAACCCCATGTGCGGAGCCAGCCCGAATACAAGCGCTCCTACAAGAAGAGGAATCATTGGAAGTGACCAAAACGGAAACGGCTGTTTGGTCAGATGAGCCAGGATTATGGCACTGGTGATTCGACCAAATACAAACGACACAGTCAAAGCAAAAAGCACCAGATGATTGTTTGATAAAATGGTCGAGAACGGGCTGCATGTCCAAGTATAGATGGAAAATGTAAAGACAAATAAAGGCACCAGTTCGGTAAACGGTTCACTGATCGATTCCCCTTTGCTACGACGATACTGTACCACGTTATAAATGCAGAAAGGAACATGGAACACCACAATAGAAATGAATAGTATAAGTGTCCAGATATCCTTGAGAAGCCAACCTTGTAGATACGATAGTCCCCAGTAACTATTGATAATATCTGCACCCATATATGTCTGAAGAGATTCTTGCCAGATCTCAGGACCTCCATATGCGCCACTAATAATCATCACTGAGCATGCAACCAGAATGCCTTCGGTGGGCCCATTAAGATATCCAAGATATAATACATGAGTATGATATGTTTCCCACGTGGAGAAATACATGGCAATACAGGTTGAAAAGGTAGTGAAGGCGCCTGCTCTACTTGTTCCCAGACCCATACAGGCGGTTTCGACCAAGCCTCCTAAACAGCAGTTTAGAGAGTCCACTCCATGATCAAAAAGTTCCCCCAGTGGAGACGACATGCCGGTTTTTCTGGCCTGCTTGCCGTCAATGTTATCCATTGTCTGATAAAAGAACAGTCCAAATGCAAAAGAATAGTAAACCCAACTGGGTGCTGCGCTCACGAGATCGGGAATGTAAATTTCCACGCATAAAATGTTGAAATAAATAGCAGCTATACCTAGCATCGTAATAACATTAGGAGCCAGCCAACGAGGCATAAACTTGGCACACCAAGTCCAGTAAGGGTTCAAAACATAATATGACAGATATGACTTGTCTACCGACTGGTATTTGTATGATTTCAAGTGTGTTAGACATGACGTTTCCAGAGCATTGATGTTTTCTCCAAGTATTAATTGTTCGACTTGGAAGGCCAGAGTCGACCTAGTCCAGTGTGATTTGGATGGACTCATTGACGGTAGTCGGGACGCGGACGCGGATGCTGGACTAACAAATATAACCTCTTAATGAAGCACTAATGTTATTACAATGAGATGCCCTTTACACAAAAGGTAAATGTTATTCAGATCACGACTCTTCAGTTCTAGGAAACGTTATTCGGTTGTACTTACTTCACACGCGCTCGGGTCGACATACAAACTGAAACTTTTAGCCAGCCGCGTAAGGGGACCTAATGTACCCACCAGCATGTGAAAGTGCAGGGACAGTCCTGGTACCTGGGCATACAAGATAAGATAAGATAAGATATTGAAGCCATGGCGAGCGAGCGAGCGGGCGGGTGGGCGAGCACGATTCACGACCAACTGTTTCACGGATTCAAAAATCCAGCTGTGATTCAGGTCGTTTATTATTCGACACCGGAGACGGCACGTGGCTCGATATAATGTCCATAAACCCCAATTATCCCTGTACCCCGTACACCCTCTACCGTACTCCTGAACCCCCGTACCCAACCCCCATGAACCCTTCGTAAAAATCTTCCCCGTATCTTTCGGTCAGCCAAAACATAAACCCCCTCCCGCTCCCCTGTTAGGGTGGACCCTGGTACCCTTGGGTTAGGACGATCGCCAGACATGCGCCAGGGCCTTTTTCTTTTTTGTGAAAAATTGAAATTCCAGCAGATCGAGATCAGTACCAGCGTCAACATCTCCGACCCAGCGCGAGCAAATGATTCCGGGAAACGTCGACAACATCGCCGGCGGCGGCAGGTTTCTCCAGATCAAGAGCCTGGACGACCACCGGCCGCTGTTGCTGGGTGAGTGGGGGCGCAGCCGCCGGAGGCAGACCGGGGGCGCGCGCACACACTAACGGAGCAGTGGACATTTGGACGTGTGTGATCGAGGCGACGCAGTCGTCGAAGCTGCTCGCGCATCTCAAGGAAGCGCTGCCGAAGGAGCCCCATAATCTGACGCATATTCGACGGCTGGTGAAGCTGGAGAATTTCGATATGGACAGGTATAAGGCGGAACGAAGCGGGCGCGAGCATGTCGTCGGGGACGGGGACGGGGAAGTGGTTCATGCCAAAAGAGTGCATCCAACATATCTGCGAATATGTTTGTGTAGTGTGGACTGCGTGCCGTCGCAGACGACGATTGAGTCGCTGGTGCACTCGGTGATCAACAGCGAGGTCATTGTGGAGAAGCGACAGTGCTCCAAATACCAAGCATACACCAAGGAACAGGCGGCCGAGTGGTCGGTCAAGTCCGGCTGGCCGATAATGTGGAGAGGCAATCCCAACGCCATCAACACCGAAGTGAGTGACGACGAAGTGCAGTCCATGATCGGGCATTTGAAAACGCTCGTGCAGCTGTCGGCGGAACATAGTGACAAGGAACTGCCGATTGCGACGTTAATAGTCGACCCGGATACTGACAGGGTGCTGATTGCCAATTCAGATAGCCGGCACGCCAGTGGCAACCCTATCAGTCACAGCATTATGAATGCATTGTACGACGCAGCCATGTTAGAGGCGGACCGAAGACGCCGGTTGTCGGCCGAGAGAAGCTCGCGAAGTTCGTCTGTAATGCCTGAAGACACCACCACCGCCACCACCACCACCACCACCACCACCACCTCATCTCCACCTTCACTATCTGCATCATCTATATCTTCATCTTCATCTAACAGTGCCACCACCACCCTACTAGATCCCCAATTGGCCCCCGATGACAAAAACTATCTATGTCTAAACCTACATGTCTACACTACACACGAACCGTGCTCGATGTGCGCAATGGCCCTGGTTCATTCCCGGATCGCAAGACTCATATATATCAAAGATTGCCCCAGAACTGGGGCCATCGAGCCGACGAGCGGCGCCGCCTACAGTGTGCACTGGAACAAGCTTCTCAATTGGAAATATGAGGCCTGGAAATGGCTTGCCACGGGTTACCAGCCCACCGAAACGGACGAATATATCTCGTCTGTTGAGGCCATTGCCCCGAATATCAATGCGTAATGAGTACCACCACCGGCTGGCTGCCTCCGGCGGCTGGGCGCTGCCCAGACCCGTTGCTCCGCTTCGCGGAGGTTGCGGCATGAATGCAAGATAAGCTCGGGCTATCTGGCATGGATCGGCCGTCCCTGCGTCATGCGGTGGTGTCCCAATTGAGGCACTTGAAAACAAACAATAGGCCGATCACTAAACGGTACCGTGCGTCCCGACAAACGGTCTTGCCCCTACAATGAAGCTAATCTAATGTCATATCTGCCATTTTAAACGCAAGCTCGGGTCATCCCATTAGACCGGCTGCCAAACCGCCAGATCCACATTCCACGCAGCTCGACGAGTAGCATAGCACGCACGCCCTATTTGCCATCAACCACCATCTGCTATACCACCACAACCACCCCAACATAAACAAAACGATATATTAATTCATATAAAATAAAGCTTGCAAACTAGAACGCCACTCCCTACCTTCGGTCGAACCGTCAATAAACAGGCCTGAGACAACAGGGGCGGTTCCAACCCCTGGAATTTTACCCTTAACCTCTGCAGATCGGTTACTCGAAACAGGCGGGAAAACACTCCTATTTGAAAACAGTACCAATCATTTCATTCATGTCCATAGCTGACCAACATCCATCTATCCAGTAAACTTCTTGATGATACAATAGCCGTGGATAGCTTTGTTTGGTTTGTGTTTTATCTCGTCACGAAACAAGCTGGGTCATCTGTCTACCACGCCACCTAGGTAGCGTGGAACTCTGTTTGGTACAAACTTTGACCACCCTGAATCTCGTTTTGCCATAGTCGGCGATTGGCTGAAATAACCCAAAAAATCATCTACAATAGAGTTGAGTTGACTGAGATCTGTGTTGGACTTCTGTACCTTGCACTGGCTTGACGACGACTCATTCGGTAAATTCTCGTCACGTTTACTAGCAGCCACTGATAGGACATCAACCAGAATAACAGCTGGTATCTGTTTATTGAAATGTCTTCTTCTACTTCTGCTTCCTCGTCCTCTTCCTCTTCCAGAACCCATTCGAAATCTGTCTCTTGGCATGTCACTTCTCAGACTCCTGTCTCAGTTGTATCTATGACGCCTGGGATCTTGGCCCGAACCGACCCTACGTCCAGATCAAGAAATAGTTTACCTCCAATTCACTCTCGAGAGAGATCGGAAGAAGATGTTTTTTCAGCCGTAAATGCGGCCGTTCGAGCCAGTGCCCGGGATTCTGCGGCCGCCGCCGTGATTCCTAGTACACCGATAAACCTGTCGACCGTGAACTCTTCTCAGCCTCGGTCAGCTTCACCTTCGAAACGATATCGCTCAGCTCGAGCCAAAATCAATCCCACTCCAATTGCATCCAACTCTGATCGTGAGTTCAAATTCCCTCATAAAAGACACAGTCCTACTCTTTCCGAATCACACACATTGCATTCTCATTCCTATTCGCATTCTTCTGATATCGATGATTCAATCACTTTAGTTGGCAACAACCTGAGTTCTCCTCTGTCCGACAAACTCGGCCTCGAGCCTCCGTCTCCGTATATTATTACCTCGAAGCCCAATTTACAAGAAATTTTCATTTGCCTTGCTCATAAAGAACGACGGGTCCTGGAAGCCCGAGAACATTTGTCCATTGTTGAAAATGAATTGACTGTTTTCAGAAGACGATGGAGCTCGATATTGAATATTCCTGACAAGTTTGGTTCGCTTGCCGAAGAACACGAATCCGACGTCCTTGCTGCTTCCACTGCTACTGGTAGTACAATGTATGATAGTCAACCTGGCTATGGTAACATTCAAGCTACCCTCGACTACGGTAAAACAACTACCAAACAGACCCTTGCATCCTCATCATCACCCATTTCGCCGTCCAATACTCTGGTTGAACCGCCGCTGCCGCCGCCACCACCACCACCACCACCACCACCACCGCCTTCTTCTCATTCCACTCAACATGGTCTCGGAATAAACGTTGCCCCGTATAACGACAAACAGGACTATTTCGACATTGATGCCTGTTCAATCGATGATGATGATTTTACGGTTGCCAGTCCATCCTCGTCTAGTTCCAGCTATACGCGTGAGCCTGGCATCTACTCCAGACCTGTCTCTGATACGCATACTATACGTATTGAGCCGACTTTTTCGGCGCCTACGGTTCTCAGGCTGCTCAAGAGCATAATCAAGAGCATTTTCTCGGCGTTTTTTGGCGGCTTGGCCTCTTCTCTGTTGTACTCTAATCGCACTAACGAGGAAAGTGATCACGAACATGACACTGTTGCTGTTGCTGGTGCTGGTGCTGGTGCTGCTACGACTACTACTACTGCTACTGCTCCTGTCGTATCGTCTCTATGTGCCAGACCTCGGTACCCATCCATCACTGAGAGCTGTTATCGCACAACCAGAGCGCCTCTTCACCATGCCAACAGCTAGAAATGAGACTGTATTACTACATATTAACGACCCCGCTAACGAGTATGCCTCTTTATAATGATTAACTTATTACACCTAATTAGAGCTTATATTCCAGTTCTTTTAGACTGTCGACGGAATTCCTAATTAGAGCTCTGCCTACACGTCACGTCTCGGACTGAACCTGAGTTAGCTTATATTCCAGTTCCTTCAGACTGTCGACAGACTTCCTAACCAAAGCTTCGCCTACACGTCACGTCTCGGATTGAACTTGAGTTAGCTTATATTCCAGTTCTTTCAGACTGTCGACAGACCATCTAACCAAAGCTTCGCCTACACGTCACGTCTCGGATTGAACTTGAGTTAGCTTATATTCCAATTCTTTCAGACTGTCGACAGACTTCCTAACCAAAGAATTGCTCAACGCCTGTGGCCTCGCTTCTCTGTTAGACTGTTCAAGACCGTCGAGTATTTGTTGCAAACGTGCTAACATGCGTTCCGAGTCATCATTCACGTCCTTAGTGAGCCGGTCTTGGATCACTTTGGACACAGATGTAGCCAACTCGGCCAGCTGAGATAGCCCTACTTCACTCGCAGCAGACGCATCCTCTAAATTGTCCTCCTGTTCGGAAAAGTGTTCACGGGATGGTTCGTCAGCTGCTCTTTCAAGCTCGTACTCGACGAACTCGGACAAATTAGACGACAAAGTAGATTGGCGCACGTCATCTTGAGCAACGAGAGTACGGTAGATTAGTCGCAGCGTGCCCGCGTCGTCGGCGCGCCCAGTTCTTAAATTGCCTGGAAATAGAGCGGCAAAGTCATCGAAACTCAGGTAGTCGCGAATTGAGGTCTGCGAAAGCAGAAATTGCGACAGAATCTCAGCTTCCATGAAAATGAAAATGCTCGACTTGCTTGAAGGTTGTGTGATGATGGAGCGCGATAACCACACATCAAAATATACGAGTTATACTGGTGATGTGAAATAGTGGTAGTTCAATGGTGGACAATTCATCTGATACATTACTTAATGAAAACTTTCATGAATCACCAGCTAGCTTAAACGATTGGTTTAATAAATAAATAATTCATCAGTCCGAATCTAAAAAATCTACATAGACATAGACGGAAGCCTGGAGAAGACGCGCTGCGATGCCCTGTGCAATATATAGTGGGCCTTTCTAGCGTAAAATGACATTGGCATTTCTAAGACTCAAATACTGCTGGTCAGCTCCAGGCGCCATTTCATTGATGGCTTTAAATATTTCAACATTATAGTATCGTAGACCATGTCTGGGAGATTTATATCTGCCCGGTAGTCCAGTAATATCGCACCAGTGTTTATGAGGTTTCAAAGAGGGTGGCGCCTCTATACTGAAATAAGTAGCTTTGTCGTCTGCTGGAGGTAGACTGGCTAGTCTACGCTGCTCATCTGTTAACAGAGCTTTCAAGTTCTTGTATCGCTTGTTGGTTTGCTTCCAAACACTGCTTTTAAATGGTTTAGACACCGAGTTCAGATCAGCCTGCTCGAGCAGTGACGGAGTTGACGGGCTTGACATGTCAAATGTTTGACGGCTGATCGTTTGCTATTGAGTATGAACAGAAGAGGGTTGTCCGAATCCTGAAATATATATATACTTGAACTCGAGAAGCTCGCGAACATCTAAGCCGGGTAATGTTTACAAACGAAAGGGTCGGCCGTTCCTGAAGATCGCAAGCTGGCTCCCCGGTGAAGCCTCCGGCGGCTGGGCGCTGCCCAGACCCGTTGCTCCGCTTCGCGGAGTGCTGGGAGCGTGGCGTAGGCTCCATTCAGGGGTGGGGGTGGTTGCCTCCGGTATGTAGCGTGGGTTGGCTATTCTTCTACGTCTTCGTATTTACGTTTCTGGTTTGGGCTGTCGGGGGCGTGGACAGCGGACTTGCCGTTCTTCAGGGGCGCGAAGGCGGTGCCTGTGGTCCAGTTGTATTTCTGATAGGCCGGGTGGTCTGGCCTGAGTTTGCTGTCTCCAGGAGTGTTGTAGATGTTTTCTCGAATGCTTCCGTTGGGAACATCGTAGTCGGTCCAGAACCGGCCTCTGTTCTGGAGTTCGGGAATTACGTGCTGTATGAAGTCCTCGTATGACCCTGGTAACAGAAGGTTTTTGAGATTGAAACCGTCTACATCGCCTTCGTCAACCCACTTTAGTAGCTCGTCAGCGACGGTTTTAGGTCCGCCAACGATGAGAGGAGATCCGTTTCCTAGACCATAGGACTCTGCGAGTTTCCATTTGGTCCATTTGTCGTCTTCCTCGCCCAAGGCGGCGGCTCTAGTATTGATGTACTTTGCCAGTCCTGGGTTTTCTGCTTGTCTCAAGTCAAAGTCGTCGCCGTAAGGACCCAAGTCGAATCCGCTGGCCCCACTGAAAAACACCAGAATGGCTTCTTTGTCAACATACTTCCAGAAATCATTTGCTTTTGCTTGAGCCTCTTTGTCAGACGCGGCAGTGATTACAGTCAGGCCAAGAATTGTCTTGATCGAATAAGGGTCTCTGCCTAAGGCTTTAGCCTTCTTTCTGAGATCATCTACAGACTTCCTGACCTGTTTAGGAGTATCGGCAATGACAAAAATGCCCTCTGCATGTCTAGCACCAAAGTTCTTGCCTGCTAGAGATAAACCTGCCTGAAACAGAAAGGGAGTTCTTTGTTTTGAAGGGGCGGTGATATGAGGTCCTGGTACCGTGAAATACTTGCCCTTGTGGTCAATTGCCCTTACTTTATCAGGATCCGCGTAAACATTGTTTTCCACATCTTTGATCACGGCCTTGTCGTGCCAGGATCCTTCCCAGAGTTTATAGACCACTTCGAGATATTCTTCAGCAATGCGATATCTTTCATCATGTTCGACTTGAGTATTCAGCCCGTGGTTCTTGGCAGCACTTTCTAAATATGAAGTGACGATATTCCACCCGACTCGTCCTTTGGTAAGGTGGTCGACAGTTGAAAACCGCCGGGCTAGCTCGTAAGGATGGTCATAAGTCGTGGAAGCCGTCACTCCGAATCCAATACTTTCAGTGGCAAGAGCAAGGGCTGGAACAAGTAGTAATGGATCGTTGACGGGGAATTGAGCGCCACTACGGACGGCCGGTTTATAATTATCGGGCCCTTCATATACGTCATAGGCACCCAGAGTATCAGCAATAAACAATGCATGGAACTTGCCTTGTTCACAGATCTTTGCCAGGTTGACCCAGTACTCAAGGGTATTCCAATCCTCTTCAGTAGTGGGTGCTTTATCAGCAGGATTTCTCCACTGACCAAAATTGTGATGAGTGGGAGTGTTCATAACAAATGCATTGATGATGATTTTTCTCTGGCTTCGGCCTGGTGGAGGGGTCAATTCGCCCTCCACCACCTCGTCCAACGCCTCAGTCCGTTTCGACATTGTGGATTATTTATCAGTTTACAGTGGTTTTTCACCATTTTATATATACTTGTTGTATTGGCGAGATGTAACTCAAGAATAGCGTATAGAGTAGCTTTGATGAAGTATCACGTCATTTATGCAGACAATTGGAGATTTGCGTGAACTACCAGGCTGATAGCGCGGGGATTCCGGGGGAAACTGTAAGAACTCCGGAGCCATGGTGAGACAATATACGTGATGATTAGTGATAATAGAGACACTTTTGGTACGACTTTATTATGTTTGGATGGAGGTGGTCCGATGGTGCGCACTAGCGTCTCGCTAATTTCGTATATGTCGTATCAGTAAGCAGTGGAATATCCCGACAGCTCCTAATCAGTTGTAAAGGTGCCCATATTTGATATTCATGTTCATGTTCGCGTTCACGACAAGTTGTGGTCTACGCAGGGCCAATGCAAGCCCACGCAAGCCCATGCAGGGCTCACGCAGGGTCCGCTGCAGAAGCATGCATGCTGTTTATCCTTCATATTCTGTAATAACCAAATCATACAAAATTCAGTCAAATTCATCTCTAGTACTACCAATCTGGCTAATTACACCACCTGTCGGTAGTTTGGACAGCAGCTCAGAAATAGCTCCTAATAACTGAGATAATTGATTCGAGATACCGCTGATTTGACTAGCTTGAACTATTACTTGACTAGCCGAAGCAGAGGCGGGTGGTGATGTTATAGAAGGAATGGCCGATAACATGCCTGATATTCATGTTCATGTAGACGTTCACGACAATTGTGGTCCTCGCAGGGCCAATGCAGGCCAATGCAAGCCCATGCAAGGCTCACGCAGGGTCCGATGCAGAAGCATGCATGCTATTTATCCTTCATATTCAGTAATAACCAAATCATACAAAATTTAGTCAAATTCATCTTGGGATACTACTCCGTTCTTAGTGACCCAGTAGTTGGATCCTCATAAAAGAATACTTAGCCAATATATTTCAACTCGTTACCACAAACTTGATTGTTGATTATTCCCCACACCCCTTCATGTTTACCCTGCTTGTGCGATTAGTCAAACTGATATCAAAGATGAGGCAGCTATAGATTTACTTGCAATTAGTCGAGCTAATCTCTAAGATGAGGCATTCACACACTCGCGCAAGCCCATAACCGAAGCGACGATCACGTGACAGAATCCTTTTGATGTTGTGTTATTAGTACACACATTTCCAAATACACACAGGTTTCAGCCATTATTAACACACACACAATGTCAAGAACTCCCTCACATGGAGAGATAAACAGCCATCAACGAAAGGGTAATATCAATCCGAGTCAAGGAATACGTGGTCAGCCAGCAGGATCTACAGGGTCTGGGCAAGTGTACTCGGGATCAGCTGGAGGCCATGGATCTGGTCATGCTGTGAGAGGTGTAACATCTACAGTAAGTGAAAACAAGCTGAATTCATTTTTTCTATGTTTCGTGCTAACCTGGTGTCTACTTTAGATGAGTACGATAGAATCAACCGTGACGCGACTATTAGTTGCCACCAAACAGCTTCTGGAAGCTCTCAATCAGTGGGCACGACGAGCCGCTACCGACCAAGAGATTTCGGATATCTATGTCCGCCTTGGTAATGAGTTCAACATTGCTTGTAAGGCGTTTATAAATGCTGGCATCGAAGTGACGGATTTGGGAGACGTTCCGCAACTACTACGAGTAGTCTTGGAGAGAGCGTTATCCGATGAACCTTCGCAGGCAGTTCTAGATCGATATCTTCCTTCGATTAGAGAGATTATTGTTGTTTTGTTGGATCAACTAAAGGAGAAACAAGCGCTGATTCGCGCTTCCCAGGCGTCTTATCCAGCAGCCTCTTCGTCATCAGGAATCGGTTCGGCCCCATCCATGCCTCTACCTTCTTATTACCCCCCTCCTCCCGGTCATCACCCACAACCTCCTAGTCATGGCCGACAGCAGACATCATCACCATCTTCAAGAATGCAAATGCCACCGCCAATGAAGTACCCTACGAGGTCAGAATCATTGTCAGGCCCCACTTCACCGATTGGAGCATCCATGCTTCCTCCTAGACATAATAGCGTTGGAGGAACTGGTGGAAATGTCCCGAGATCCGCCAGTGGTAGCTCGTTGGGATCAGGGGTGCCTGGATTCCATGGCAGACCACCACCGCCTGTCCCTGGTCCGTCGTCTGGGTTGGCTGATGGTTCTGGCCACGATATGAGAAATAATTCTAGATCTGTACCCCGGTCGGAATACCACCGGGCAGGCATCATGTCCGGTTCCAGCAACGCATCGAGTTCTCCGAGAAAAGATAATCCATTAGCCACCCTTCAAAGAAGTGAAGCTCTTGAAAGGCGAGCCTCGAGACGCTTTTCCGCATATCACTTTGCCAGGCTAAATGGTAGTAGTCCTCAAGCTGCTAGAGACGCTGTTCCAGACGTTCCTCCTCTGCCAAACGCTGAAGACAAGCGCACTTCCCTGCTTCCTACTACCGCATCACATTCAAGCGCAATGGCCGATTATACACTATCAATGAGCATTGTCGATAATCAACAACAGAAACACGTTTTACCAAACTCAAAGTCGCCACAGCTTGGAGAACGAACAAGTTTGCGGTCGTCTTCTTTGAATGCATCTTCTACCTCATCTCCTATCCCTTCTCCGTCTGTGCCTTCATCATCTAACCCAGAGGATAAATTGAATGCTTCAGGTGCGGTGCCAGTGTTTCTTCAAATTGGCCACCAGGTAAAGAAAGCAACCTTGGACTTAACTGAGATTACAATTGCCTCACTACGGTTAAAGTTTATTGAGAAATTTGCATACTCACCAGGTTCAGAGGCATTTCCCGATATTTATATCAAGGATCCAAGTTCTGGTATTCGATATGAATTGGATGAGTCTTCGCTTGATGAAGTGCGCAAAGGAAGTGTTTTGATCTCTCTAAATATTGATGAGACCAAAGAGCTGAAAATGTACTTTGGCGAAAACTTCCAAAAACTGACTCAGACAGTTAGTGATCTGTACTCCAAAATTGATGACAACACTGCTGCGATCAATCAAATCAAGGATGCGACCAAAAATCAGTCCCCTCCACAGACTCCTTTATCGACCCGTCCACCATCAGAGGTCAGCCAGAAACAGATAGAAGCCATTCGAAAAGACGTGGCGGTTGTACGACAGGTGGCGTCCAGTTCCTTATCTGAACTCAAGGACGAGGTCTCTACTATTCTTGCAAAGGCCAGAACTCTACAGAACACTACGTCCCTTATTGAGAACACTGCTTCAAGTCGTGCATTTATGGAGCAGTGCCACAAGAAGCTCTCTGATGAATCTGATAGTCTCCTTACGAATGTGGACGACTTGCAGGATGTGATTGAGGCTTTACGAAAGGATGTTGCTCAAAGGGGGGTGCGTCATACTTCTCGGCAACTTGAGACAGTTGGCAAAGAGTTGGCAGATGCCAAGGAAGATCTCGACAAAATGACAGACTACATTACAAATGAGCGTCCCAGGTGGAAAAAAATCTGGGAACGAGAATTAGACACTGTGTGTGAAGAACAACAGTTTTTCTTACTCCAGGAAGAGCTTGTGGCAGATCTTCGAGACGACCTTAGCAAGGCCGAAGAAACATTCAGATTAGTGGAAATGTGTTCACAGGAGCAGTCAAAATCTGCAAGTGCTAGGAGACCAGCCCAGCCTAACATATTGCCTGCTCCTGCTGACGGCATAGTTCACGTCAAGGATGCAGTCTTGTCCGAAGTATCGGCATTACAGCCCAACCACCAGAGGCGCGTAGAAGCAATAGAGAGAGCTGAAAAGATGCGTAGGAAAGAGTTGGAGTTGCGAAACAAGTCGGGTGAATTTGAAGAGGAACTCGAAGACTTTGTTGGTGAAAACAGGCTCAAGAAAAGCGGAGGCGTAGAAGAAACAGAGCGACGACTCAAGTTACGCGAGCAGAGGGTATTAGAAGAGCAGCTTAAGAATGATGCTGAAGCAAGGCTTTTGCGCGAACAAGAACGCGACCGTCGTAAGCTCGAGCGACAGCGTGACAGAAGCAGACAAGAGCCGCTTCCTGAAGACGATGGAGTCGACGATACCATCGCCAAAGTAACTGAGGAACATTCTGAAAAACTCGCATTCGAGAAATCACTGGAGCCAACAAGTGATAGCGTAGCAGAAACTTCTGAAGCGTCAGACGATAGCTCTGCCCTCGAAGGTCATGAGCCTCAGGAATCAAAGGAAGAAACTGAAGAGGTTGCATCCGCCACAGAAGCGGCAGAATCTGGAGACAAAAAGTCTCCCGATGATTGTAAACAATGATTTTGCAAATAATGAGGGTTCGCGCACTGGCGCTTTTATTAATAAATAGAATAAATAATCTTTCTAGGGGCATGCGATTTCTTCATATTCTGAGCTGCTCATCAAGGTCTTTATATACCTCTCGATAACACTTTTTCTTTCCTAAAGCTAGTTGGAAGCCATGAAGACAAGCGTTCAGAACATCCACACAAGAGATCCTGTTCTGTTTACAAATATCGCTCTGTGTGAACTTTTGTAGAATAACTCTTGTAAGCTCCAGCAACCATTGTCCAAGTATCCTGCTATTCCTGTTTGAAGATAATCGATGAAGACATATGCGGTCAAACGCTTTGATTCGAAAGGCAATATTAGCACAGATATTAGCAAAATATTTTGCCAGTGTCGCTGGTCTGCATCCGCTGAGCTCATTGATCACATTAAGGGGTATTTTGTGATTGACAGCACGTAGAATCTTTTTATACATTCTATCAATTTCGTTTCGGTCACTATGAATTGGTCGGCTGGCAATCTCGCCAACAGAACCTTGATCAATGTACATTGGACGAAGCGTATGGCAATGAATGGTTCGTCCAAGGAATTCAAAACTATTGGATTGCGTGACTCTGGTCGATACAGAAGCAGCATCAAAGTTGGTAAACGTCTTAGCTGGCTGAATACTAGCGCCAAATTGGGGAAATCCAAGAGTCATACGAGTCAGAAAGTTCTGTGCCTTTTGTTGATCACACGAGATAAAGAGAAAGTCATCAACGTACCTAAATAAAATGCTCTTGGTCGCATCATAAGCAAGATACTCGTTTTCCAACGTATCGTACACCATGTCACACAACATTGAAGAAATCGAAGACCCCTGAGGAATGCCTTGCAAAGTGTGGTAGTTTCTGTTATCAATTTCAACAAGAGAGTTGTACAAAAGCTGCTGTAGGAGTTTAATTGCGGATTTTTTCTTGACACCAAATCCATAGGCTTTGTCAACTAAAATAGCACTCTTGTTTCTTCCATATACCTCGGAAATAGCTGCATCAAAGGTCAAGTCACTCCCCAAATCTCTTGCCACTTCTTTATTGTATTCAACCTTTTCCAGTCTACAATCAAAGGTCTGAAATCTCTGAAGCCAAAACGTTTCACCTTTTATAACATTCTCAGCAATCCGATACGCTTCATCAACTGGGATAGTATCAAAGCATTTCGAAATATCGGCTTTTACGAAATAGAATTTCTGCTTTGGATCTTTGAATTGTTTCCGAAATGACGACAGCCTAGCGAACAAATCGCTCGAGCTCAGTATACGACCTTGGCCAGGTCGGTGATGGACTCTTCTAGAGACATCCAATACCTTTTTGAGGGGCTTGATGCGATCATTGACGCTCTGTTTACTTGCTGCAGTCATGTTTATCGAGCTCTCTGAATCAAGCTTTGGAGCACGACCCAAAGTTGTGATAAGACGATAGTCACCAGACGATTTGGGAACTAATCGAACACCAGAAGGACCTAAAAACTCGTGGAGATGAGTATGATCATCAATAACAGGAACCAGATTCGCTTTGTATTTGTCCATTGACACTTTAGAAACAAGTTTCCAGATATCATGACGGTAGTAGCGTATGGACGTACTATTGCTTACCTCGGAGACGTAAAAGTTACTTTTGATCAGTATTGGTAAGAAATCATCAAAAAACCACAGTATAAATTCGAGAAACAGTTGTTTGCGCTTGTTAAAGTCAGGTAAGCACATTTTGCTAGTGGCGGTTGCGGGTGCCAGCCAGGGTATCTCAGCGATACGGAACCCTTCAAAGAAAAAGTATAATGATACTGCCTCTAGTTTTCTTAGTTTGATATACTGCTCCACTTTGTTATGCATAAGCCTCCAGTTGTATTCTGAACCAAACGTGTCTAAAGGGAACAGATAGTCGACTACAAGTTTGACAAACTTGACGACATTATGGAATGGTGAAAAGTGTTCATGAGACTTCAACTTGTCCCAATCCAAGCAGCCATCCGTTTTCAAATGATCGACATTACAAGACTGGTCCATGAATGCTGAATAAGGAGCGCTATGGTTCTTACAAACCACATTCTTGAGAATATCTGAAATTGACGGAGTTGTAGATCGACTATTCTTCACTAGCCTTGTACTGTCGAATTTCTCAGAGTCAATGTGCTTTCTCATATTCTGCTTCCAGCTGTTTAGGCTATCATCATGACTGTTTACAGGCTTTGTTGCATAATCAGCGTTGTATAACCGACTGGTCGACCTCAATGACCTGAACTGTAAGGGGAATATTCTGAGAAGCAGGTACCGAATATGAAAAGAGGGCGCTTGAGACACAAAGCTATTCACTGACTTGAAACTGGATGTATTCAGACACAAGGAGTTTTTAAGCCCGAACAGGATGCAGTTTGACTTTGTAATTCTGGGCCTTCCAAAAAGACATTTGTCTTTTGAAATTCTGATTTTAGACGCATTCGCGACAGCCGAGGGCTGCATTCTAGTAGCGGTACTGCTGGCCTTTAATCTTTTTGTTGGACGCGTTTGTAAGTCGCTGTCGTCCACCCTGATCTCTCTATTCCTTTTCTGTGAAATCCTGTCAAGACAATTCATTCCAGTGAGCTGGAGACATGACTGGCTCGCCTCCAAGTAAAGAAATAAAGAACATTCAGTTAAAAGATAGAATACTAATCTAACATCAAGTCTTGACTGCAATAAGACCCACTCATATGAGCTGAATATTGTCATGCACGGGTTCAAATATGATCTGGTGTTTGTTCCGTTACTCTTCTCTTCCTGATATTTTCCTAGACATAACAGATTCAAGAACTTTTCCAAAGGAACATTAGGGTCATGAGCCAGTTCTGCTCTATAGAGTTCTTTACTTTTTTCAAAGACTGATTGAACTGCTCTTTCGACCAGAGTCTTCCGGGAAAGGCCGGTATTCTGGATATGCTGAGCTTTTACCGATAAAAGCTGGTCATTTGAAACATCCGTAGCAACAATAATCTGTCTTAGAAACTGTTGATATTTCTCGTTTTCCTCATTATTGGTCAATGGCTCGTATACATTCCCAAGGGCGTTTCTATCGAGGATTCTGGCCAGGAACTTGTCTAGACTGGTCACCGAGACGTATAACTGACATAGTTTTCTGATTGCGGGAGATTTTATAGAAATGGAGTCTTTACTAGTTTTTACATTCTTTGCCGACCGCATGGTACGGATAAAAGACCAATTAACCAATTTTCTAATCGTCCAACTCTTCAATATACTTCCTGGGTGTGAAGTGGTCGCGAAAGTACGGCTGATTTTCAGATTAAGTACCTTTCGAAGACCGTATTTTCCTATTCTGTTAGTTGACTATTCAACTGTACAACTTCCATCTTCTCCTCGATTCATTACACCTACTACTAACCTATCGTAACCCAGTTAGTTCACAATACGGGTTTGATTACGTCTTCGCCGCCTACGCCACATTAGTTTTGATATCGAGATATTTCGACACGCGAACTGACAGCCCTCAATCCTCACGACAACATGTCTGTAGCCAAACTTCCTCAAGCTGTACAGACGGGATTCTCGTCTCGTCTACGATTAGAGCAGACATCATTATTTATTTCTACACAGCCAATAGTGCGTGCGACAAAACGAGCTGCTGCAGCGAACGCTATCAATTATGCAGAGGTTGAAGAAGATTACGATGATGATGACGAAGATCCAACTTTTGGCGGGGGAGCAAGTACTGGTTATAGTGGCACGCCTGTACCTGGGTATCAAAACGTATCGCAGGAACCTATAGAGCCGAGAAAGGTTGAAGTGAAACGTCCTGCCATTCGAACTCGGCATCCTCTTTATACCGAGCAGCAGCTTGTCGATATAGCTGAACGGGAAGAAATCCTCGTACCAATCAAACTGAGTCTTGAATTCGATAATTACAGAATTACAGACTTTCTAATGTGGAATTTGAACGAACAGGTCTTGACCCCGGAATCGTTTGCCATTATCACCTGTAATGATCTTGAGTTACCAGTGGGATATACAAACAGCATAGCCACATCAATCAAGTCACAGTTGGCCGAATACAGTTCTGTAGCCAGCATCCAGTTACCGCCAGATTGTGGGATCCATGTGATTATTCATCTGTCTGTGAATCTAGATAAACAGCTATATGAAGACCAGTTTGAGTGGGATCTGGGCTGTCAATTGACCCCGGAACGGTTTGCGCAGAGTGTAGTAAAAGACCTAGGGATTTCTGGCGAGTTTTATCCAGCAATTGCACATTCACTTCATGAAGTTCTTATTCGAATGAAGAAAGAAGCTGTCGATGGCCATCTTCCACAAGAGGTGGAGAATCTTGCAGCATTTGGAGCCGAGGCAGGCTGGCGGGTTGACCAGGAACTTCTTGGTGAGGAATGGGCTCCCACGGTTGAAACGTTATCACAAGAAGAGATTGAGCGGCGCGAAATTGAACGAGAGCGAAATATCCGTCGTCTCAAGAGGGAATCTGCACGAATGGGTGATATCACAGACGTTGGAGGATTGTTTGGTGGCCGCAGCAAGCGACGACGCTACGACTCACCTTCGCAAACTCCAGCGCTTTGGTAGTGTTTGATCGGCAAGCGACCGGGAGACAGGGTGCTGCGCACTCTATCTGTATCAATACGTTTTTGCATGTCTTAGCGATATGTGGAGAGACTCAAAGATTATTGAGTTTTTTTAGGCATTATCATTAGTTTGTACTGAAAATGTGCGATAATAATTATAACCAATATCTGTTTTTGCAGCTGCAACGAAACTTTATAAGCACCGTCTCTTCACCTCAGGCAAAATAATATATCCGAATAATATATATTTAGCGGGGTTGGCCAATACACGGTACTCTCAAGGCACAAGCAGAGCTCATACGCATGATCAATAGGCTTGTAAGGTGCTGGTGAACTGGTGAGCTGGGACATTTATTTCTTCAGTACTCCATCATTAGCATCACACCCTGCAGCCAACTTTACGCACTTGACTGAGCCCATTATATTCAGACCTCTTTGCCAAATAACTCCACTCGGACTCAGCATACGTGCTCACGACATGGAATTAAACTTTATTATTTCTCTCTTCTGTGAGACTACGTTTCGAAAAATAATATATCTATCACCAGATCATTTCTCATCGCTTTCCTTCATTGATCCCAGCTCGGTTCCTGGCCTGTTGTCTATATCATCCGTAATGAACGCCCATCATCTGACAATTATACTCAGAACGGTTGCTATTTTCTCTCCACCTCATTATTTCTTCACGTCACGTATATCCACATGCATCTACGGCATGTCAGAGTCCGATACCTCAGCTTAACCGCTTTATTTAAATTGATACTAGATTCTGGTACGTTAGACTACGTAATTGCTCTTTGACCAACTAGTTTTCTCCATCGTGGCAGCAGACGTATCTTCTGGACCCTGGCGCCTGCATACCAGATCTGATATGCACCATGCTGCATGCACCATGCACCATCTGGCTTTTGACTGCATAAGCTGCAGGTGGCTGGGTGGTACAGATCGAGTGATAATCATGAAGGCTGGACGTTTTTCTTCCATTAACAAACTTTTCCTAAGGGAAATAGATCCTGTATTTGTATATGTAGAATTCAGAGCACCGGTAGTTGGCACTATACGACAAAGACGTGGCTGGCTAACTGATCGGTGATTTTAGCGAGCGCTCAGATGCAGGCTTAATTAAGCCAAACTTAATTCAACTGTGCTCGCACCGACCCTGCCTCTTGGCAAGAAGTTACTGATATATATAATAGAATTATTCGTCTCCTCTTTCAGAAATAAGCTCGGTATTCAGAAAATATTCCCAATTCATAGGCACAAAGTAAAATATTCCTTCGTTGTCCACAGAGCACATTATTATTTCACTCACACTTTGATAGTTCGTTTGGAAATATCTTATATAACAGCGAGCTGTCTCAAAATTGTCAGCATACGATATTGTTTTACAATTTTTTCTGTTATTTTGGTCTCTTTCAATCCGGATATATTTGAAAAATGGAGGGGCCAATAAGGATTGTGGATGACAGTAATGCGGGGTTCTATGATTATCAGAATGACTTTAGGTTTCAAGACGGTCTGACGCTGCCACCTAAACTCAAGTATGAGGAAAAGATTGATATCAACGATTCTTTTGTACCTGCTTTGGCGGCGCCAGAAATATCTGTATCATCACACTATTGGAAAATACCCGATAAACGCCAATATTTATCAGCCATTGCAACTCATGAAACAGATCCTTTGGTGGCCATTGCAAGTGGCTCCAAGGAAGCCAATTTATTTATTTATGAGTTAGATAGAAATGAAGCTGACGCTTCCAAGTCTATTTTAACTCATCACCAAACAATAACACTCGGAGAAATCCATTCTCTGTCTTGGGCGTCGCCTAGTGACCCTCTAGGCTCACAAGGTAATATTATTTTTACCGGTCATAATACTGGGATGGCTCATATGATCTTGTTACCGGATCCTTATAGAAGTAATGACCCAGCGGAGATCATGAAGAGGTTCAATCATAATCGACATGTTGATGCAGCAATTAGTACTAGAATAAGCCAGTTAGGATTGACGTCAAGCGCCTGGTCCTGTGCAGCTCCAACATCACTTGTTTCGCTGTATAGCGAGCATCTGTTTTTGTGGGATCCCAGTCGCAGTGATCTGCCAGTAATGAAGAAGCGGAGTAGGGGTGTATGCTGCTTTGATATATCACAGTTACACGATGGTGTTGTCTCCCTGGGTGGCTCGAAAGGAATTTCTATTCGAGACATTCGGGCAAAGGGGTCTGCTGGTCTATCTCCGCCAAATAGTAATGATACCAAGGTGACACAAGTCAAATGGTCACCTGTTGATAGTAACCTGGTGGCGGCTGTTCATGATCGTAACGTTCTTAAAGTATGGGATGTGCGAGCCAATTCCCCCATGCTCACATTTCATGGTCATTCAGATATGATTAATTCTATCCATTGGTCCAAGACCGACCCAAGCCAGCTGTGGTCGGCATCTAATGATAATACTGTTAGGATGTGGGATATTAATGAGTGTCATGAGCAGCAGCAGCAAATACAGAATCAAGTGCTGCCAAGGCAAAAGCATACCTCAACCATTGCAAGAGATGCCAAATGGGTTCCAACGAAACCTTGGAAGTTATATCGTCAAAGACTGTCAAGATATGATGAATCGTTTTCTCTGGGATACTTTATTGACAAAAGCCAAGAAGGCACTCTGTCGTCTACGACAATATTTTCCGACTCTAAACAGTTTCTCTCCCTGGCATCATTTGGCAATTCACGTTCGAATCATGGCATATTATCTATTGATAGTGATGGCTTTTTTGGACTGCATGTTAGGGAAAATAATGGCAGGAACAGTTATGACGGAGGCTATGGCTATAGTGACAGTTCAGATTCTAGTAGTGATCACGGTAGTGATCAAAGTGAAGCTGATAGTTGCAATTCATATTCGACACCACGATGAAATTAATAAACCGCTGGGCCAAACTCAATACCATACCAATACCATTAAATGCTCCAAAGTCGGTAATGACCTTTTGTCATGTAAATGAAATTAATTATTATATAGTCGTGTCCCTATATATGCTATCCGGCTAAACTCCTTTAGCAAACGATTCGTACCTCTGAGAAGTATTTTCATATTCTTTAGAAAATAGTAGTTCGCGGTTTTTTGATAGAAATTGAAGGCAATCTTCCAAATGCTCTTTAAGTACAGATACTCCCTGAGGATCCATATTAGTGAGAGCAATTAACCCCGGTAAAGAGACAAATAGCCTCAGTAAATGCTGTGCGCCATAAATCTCACTCATTTCTTTATCCGGATGAGCCTTTGTGATTTCTAGGTATTGCTGTCTTTCAAACCTATACAGCAACATGTTGCCTAGCGATCTATCAAAGTAAAGTTTCAGGCCTGAAATAACCTCATCTATGAGTTCTGCTTCAGCACTATTGGCGGGTAGTTTTGATTTAGAGCTGCGGTATAGCTTTAGAATATCCACTACATTTGGTTTCTGAGGAAGGCGTAATAGCTGATGTTCTTTTGTAATGAATTCCCAGTCATCTACTAATAGAGATTTTAGTGAGTCTGGGACTATGATATTGATTTCAAGTCTTTTAATAAAATCTTCTTCTTTTTCCAGGTCCTCTTGGCCCGAACCACGAGATCGTTTGTTGTGGGAACGAGAAAAGGATAAATCTTCTCTGGGTCCATCTTTTCGCTTGCTGGGGACTTCAGTTGTGGTGGAGCCATTTGAAGGGTTGCCAGCGTTGAGTGATGAAGCGGATTTCTTTGATTTGTTCTGATTCACAGCAGCCAAGGCAGCCTGTTTTAGCTCTTTCTGTGTACGGAGATTCTCCTCGTTCCATTGTAAAACACGGTCGGCTGCAATCCATTCATCCCAGGTTGATTTCCAGCCTTTGTAGTGAACAAAATAAGCAATCTGTTCTTTGAACTCGACCGGTAAATCAGAAATGTCTGCCTTTTTCTCTCCTCCTTCGCTGGACGGGGCTCTTGACATTGCCTGTCTTACAGCAGGATCATAAGCTTTTAGGATCTTGGCTTCATAGAGGAGGGGTCCATGAAATGCTAAACATTTGGCACCTGCTGGAAGGACCGATTGAGACTTCATGATTATATGATACTAATGGATCTGGGTGAACTGGAATAATCTGTGCAAAAGAGAGGTTAATGTGGATAAGATGAGAATGACTGTGGACTACCAATGAGCAGGAGAGTTGAAAGGGGCAAACTGAAGTGGTAAAGTGAAAGTGGTGAAGTGAAATGGTCAAGTGAAATGGTCAAGTGAAATGGTCAAGTGAAATGGTCAAGTGCAGCAAAGAACGCGTCCACAGATATGTGCGGCGGAATTCGAGCTGACGGACAGGAGTAGCTGATTTATTTTGTATGAGAGTGACAAGAATAATATTTACACTAAGAGCAGATTTTACGAAAGAGACGTGAACAAATGTTGATGAGACGACCGTGATAGATCAGAGCCCCAGCAACGACCGAAGTGCCGACAGAGGCGCGAAGAACGCACGTCAAAACATCGTTCTGCCATTGACGGGCTTGAATGGCACGCGAATAAGGTATATCAGCTCGGAAGGAGACCATTGTGTACAGAGGTAGCCACAAATCGCCCAAGACGCGGGACAGAAACCCATCCAGCGATTTTCTAATGAGATAAGCTGTACTAGTAACGTCGTGGCGCATTTCCTGATAATTGCGCATCGACAAATCGACAATGGCCTCGAGGTCTTTGCGACGGGTTTGAGTATACTCATCAAAGGCGGGCTTAAAATCAAACTCATGCTTTTCAAGAATAGTCATGAGAGTGCGCACATCCTCAAAGCCGCAATTCATTCCTTGGCCATAAAACGGTACCATGGAATGGGCCGCATCACCAATGATGATAGCTTTACCTGTGACGTTGTAGGGTGAACATCTAACACATACAAGAGAGCCACGAGGATTGTTGTGGAACGATTCAAGAAGAAGTTTTTCGCCCATGAGTTCTAAAGCATCTGGGAAGTTTGTTTGAAAGAATGACACTACCTGAGCGTCATCTGAAGTCTTTGCCAATTCGTTATCAAAGAGTGCCTTTGGAGCGAACAGAGTACAGGTGAAAGAGCCGCCCGAGTTTGCAAGAGCAATAAGCATATATTGGTGACGAGGCCAGATATGAAGATGATTTGGATTAAGAGAAAAAGTAGTTTTGCTAGAAGGATCCACTGGGTCTGTACATGTAGATTCAAAATAGGTAGTGGTGGTGGTGGTGGTGGTCTTTGCGGGAATCCGTAGCTCGAGATAAAAATGATCAATGTATTCTTGAGAAAAGTTCATTTGCAGAGCTCTTTGAATCTGGGTACGAACCTGAGAGTATGAGCCATCGGCACCAATCCACACGTTTACATTATTGACAGTAAACGGTTCTGAAGTGGAAGTGGAAGCGAAATGGCCAGACACGGTCGTATGATCTGTGTTCAAGCCGTCAAGTTTGAGCAGTTTCTTGTTAAACAAGACTTGCACGTTATCTAATCTATCCAGTTCATCCAAAAGTGACCGATTCAACAAGGACCGATTGATGGAATTGATACATTCGCCATATAAGCCGTATTTCTGACAAACCTGAGTGCGATTCAACCCGTGGACCATTCTTCCGTGCATTGGAACCAGATCTTTTAGAACTCGGCTCGCCATGTCCCTGTCGACATATTCCAGAGCAGAGATTCCTCTTGCCGACACGGCCAGATTGATTGATCTCAGTTGCGACAGCACCTGCTGGTCCGGGTCTCGAGGATCCGGTCGCGATTCATACAATTGGACCTTGAATCCTTTATTTGCAAACGCCAGACCGGCCAGGCATCCCACCAGACCGGCGCCTACAATTCCTATAGTCTGTTTATCAGGGTCAGCCATAGTCAACGTTGACGAAAGTAATGATGTAATCAGATGATTCTGAAGATAAGCATGAGCCGTGCTAGGAGTAGAGTCTCATCTCATGCGTAAATAGAGTGGAGTACAGAGGCGTGATAGATAGCGACAAAGCGACATCGGTGACAGTAGCGGGCTTATATCCTTTATATACACGATAACTCAATTAGTGCTATTGTATTTATATTCGTAGTGTAGACTCGTACATTCGCACATTTGTACAATGGTAGTCAACGTATAAATGTACCTGTAATAGCAGCTAATGACTAGTCAATTGGAAGAATGGTGTTGTCGCCCCACCAGGTCAGCACCAGAGCCAAGCCCACCGTGTCCAGGAGCGCAGTCACGGTCTGAGCAGCAAGAACGTCCACAGGCTTCTTCTCCAGGAGAAGACCAGACACTACTGCAGGGCCAGTGGTAGCGGCAAACAACAGCGACCCGAGAATGGCCGCGCCCTTGTACGAGACGGTGGCCGACAGTCTCAATAAAGCCGACACAGCATACGACTGGACGGCCGAGCTGGCAAACGAGGAGCCAAACACCTGGACCGCGCTGGCCGCCTCCTTGCTCTTGAGAAACTCCTCCGACGACGACGCCCGCTTGGCCCTATGGAACGCATTGCCAAAAATCGGCTGGGCTACAATGAAGCTGGTAGCATGGCTATAAACAGTGCCCAGAGCAATCGAGCTGACTCCTAAGTTAGCATTCTTGTTTCTCCCAAAGCACGCCGTCCTTCGCATGCACCACCACCACAACTTACGCAGGGGTCACAGATGGGTACGAAGCAGTGAGAACAGACATGGTCGAAAACAGTAGAAAAAATCCGATAAACCAAACACAAATCGGTTGTGTAAAAACAACCACCACAGAGCCCCAAGCGAGCCAGGGGTTTATATAGAGTTCCGAAACGGGGGCACCCCAGCAAACTCATGGCGCTTCGGGCAAGGGTTGACGTCATGTCGAGGCCTCTGTGGATGGCACGATTGCTATTGCGGAGAGCAACCACGATCGCTGCCTCCGGCCCCCGGGCCCCTAGGCCTGGTCGCGCTGGGCCCTGAGAATGCGCACCTCGGTGTCGAGCTTGTCGTGGAGCTTCTTGGCCTCGAGCAGCACCGAGATGGACTGCTGGAGCGACTCGAACTTGGCCGTGACCTTGGCGGTGGGCATGGTGGGCCGCGCAGGGAGACCCAGCTCGTTGAGCACTGCGGCGACTTTTGCCTGCGTGGACGCCTTGAGGGTGATGATCTTGGTCGATCGCAGGTGCACGCCAGACGTGAGTTTGTCGTGGTACGAGATGCCGTAGGCGGCCTCTTCTTTAGCAGTGAGCTTCTTCTGAATGAGCTGGGCCACGGCCGCGGCGCCGGTCTTTCTGTCTCGCTGCTCTTTGTCGGCCGAGCCTGCTTCTGTCTTGACCTTGGAGGAGGTGCTGGTGGTGGATTTATCCTGTATCTTGTTGGATCTGCTGCCGCTGCTGCTGCTGCTACTACTGCCCTTGGTGGGAGTGACGGAGATATGACCTCCTCCTCCTCCTCCTCCGTCGCTATTGCCCTCCGAGGACTCATGGCTCGGACTAGGAGGACCAGACGACGTGGTGGTATCCTTTCTCTTTCTCGTCTTGTCCGACGTCAACAGCGTACTTGTCAACTGCGCCAGACCCTGGCTCGATTGATGCTGGGCAATAGATCCCGACGCCTGAGGAGCGTCCAGCAGTCGTAGCAGCTCTGCTCGCTCCGTGAGCATGCGTTCGGCGGCGGCCTCGAGCTTGCGCGATTCAATGATCAGGGCCTCTTCCTCGGCAATCTCGGCTGGGCTTCTTTTCAGCAGACTCTCCAAATGGGCTTTGCGTTGAATCTCGTTGCCTTTGGAAAACTTCATCTGTTTATACAAATCCTCTTCTGCAGGACTGAGAGGCGTGCCTGACCGGCTTTGTTGTAGTTTCAACAACGCTCTACACACGGAATAGAATTGGTCTTTCAAGTCCTCAATAGACCGACTTGCTGTTATAGGTGTTTTTTCTGTACCACCACTGTCAACCTCCATATCGTCTTGTTGTTCCTTGTAGTCATATCTGTCTTGTATAACTACCCATCTCAAATCATAATCTCTGCACAGATCAAATAAATACGCCGTTTCCTTATAACTCCAATTACTGTCTGGCAACGCTTCCTGATAGTCTTTTTCATCAAACACCGGCACTCGTATCTGTTGGTTATATTTCGCAAACGCATACTCCTCGTCCTCCTGGTGCGAGCTCCCTCGAACCCAGTGATGTAAGACGAGCCCATCTTTTCTTGCTTGGTTCTGGAATCCTGTCCACACCCTGTTGTGGTTCACGGTTAGTATCCGTCAGTGTTTCAATTCCTGTCCCCCCTCCCTATTACACTCACCAAGGCGTTGTTTTCTGTCTCCAAGCCGGCCTGTCTTTGAACTTATTCTGCGTCACAGAAATAGGCGGCGTATTTTCTCCCAAGAGGCTATATAATTCACGTTGCATTCCATCTGAATAGCAGTTAGTTTTTATAATTTGTGCTCTTGTCCGTTATTACATACCCAACTTCCTCATAGCAGACTCGGTCTTGGCTTTCTTAGCTATAGCCGGCTTGGATACTGGCCGACTTGGTAGATTCAGGACATCTCGAATATCTGTAGACGTCATTATTGAACAGATGATAGCTCATGAGCATTGGACGAGGTTGGTGAAGTTGATATAATCTACCACTGGCGCCGCACCCGCCACACGTACGCGGTGGTTTACTTTATCATGAATTCTGATATCTGATGGTAATTATTTGCTAGGGGAGTAAATACCTTTTACCCTGGGGAGTTAGTTAGCGTAGTGGAGACTCACTGGACTTGTAACACAGGAATAGGCCTGACCTAAAGATAATACTAACATAATATCTGGAGTCCTGAAACGCAAGCCTTGTAACCAGCTCCCTCAACATGTTGAGCTACGTAAAGTAAATGAGCTACGTAAAGCAAACAAGGTCTACGTAAAGTAAGCGAGCGCACAAGTAAGCTGTCGCCCATATCTCTAGCTGGCATGCAGGGTCCATGTGTTCCTGAGATCATGGGCAAGGAAAGTGAAATTTCCAAAAAAAAATATTTAGCCGTACGGTCATGAAAAATTGAAAATGGAGTCTTCACCATTAATATCAACCACATTACATTAATTATTCCAACAATGTCATCAGATACTAGTACTAATACTAGACAGGTTCAAATCCGTCTTGTGACGAGAGATGAAGAACTGCATGTCCCAGATGCTCCTCTTTATGTGCCAGTGACACTGAAACGATACGGCCTTTCAGAGGTGGTCAACCAGCTCTTGGATCACGACAATCCCATTCCTTTTGATTTCTTAATCGACGGCAAGTTGCTTCGCTCTTCTTTGGACGCTTATCTCATCAACAACGGACTAAGTAATGAAACCACAATCACTTTGGAATATGCCCGGTCAATTCTACCTCCCTCGTTTCTAGCGTCTTTTGCTCATCAAGACTGGGTATCGGCAGTATCCATTAGCAAAAGCCAGACTGTTCAAAAAATCGCTACTGGTTCATATGATGGGGTTGTAAGGCTATGGAATCATTCTGGTGCCGTGACTCATCAGCTTGTCGGCCATAACGCAGCTGTTAAAGCAGTCAAGTGGACAGACAATAGCCGACTTGTTTCTGGAGGATCGGATCGGATTGTTTGCTTATGGAAGTTTGCATCTCATGACGATAAAGAAGACTATGACGAACAAGAACAGAAAGGATCCATTGTGGCAGTACTTCAGGGCCATACCTCGTCGGTTGATGATCTGGCCTACAACAGAACCACCAAACAGATTGTGTCTGCTTCGGCAGACAGTACGCTGAAAGTGTGGTCGTCAAATTATAAAGAGCTACCAGCGGCAGATAACAACCCTGTTTCTACGTCCACCGCATCTCAGAAGCGCCGTCGTATGGCGGCTGCCTCGTTGTCGTCTGCTCGGACAAGAGGGCCCCTGACCACGCTTTCTGGACACACGGCGCCCGTCACCGGGGTAGTATATCATCCCACTGACAACTCGGTCGTGTATTCAGTGTCACAGGACCACACTGTGAGAACATGGGATACCGCTACTGCGTCGCTCGTGGACACAAAGACCACTTCGTTCCCCGTGCTGTCAATCGCCAGCTTGGGCCCTCAGACCGGCCTGTTAGCATGCGGTTCGTCTGCTCGCCATATCACGCTCATTGATCCCCGGACCACCACCACCACCACCCAAGCACAGCTCATCGGCCACACCAACTTTGTTGTTTCTCTGGCCCCCTCGCCCGACAACCACTACATGTTCTGCTCCGGCTCGCACGACGGCACCACTAGAATCTGGGACGTCCGTGCCCAGAAGTCCGTCTACGTCATTACCAGACAGTCCGGCGAGTCGCCCTCGGCCGTCTACGGCGTCGACTGGCACTCCACCGTCGGCATCGCCAGTGCCGGCCAGGACAAGAAGCTGCAGATCAACTCGGCCGCCTTCAGCAAACAATAGTTCTCCCTCTGTATTTATACATCTGTGCATCGTTCTACGTGGTGTCTGCCCCCGGCGGCTGGGCGCTGCCCAGACCCGTTGCTCCGCTTCGCGGAGTGCTGGGAGCGCTGGGCGACGACGGTCCACGTCCGAGCGAAGCGAGCTACGGGTCCGGGCAGCGCCCGGCCGCCGGAGGCACCAGCCCGCACTGGACCTCCTTGCATGCCTCCGGCGGCTGGGCGCTGCCCAGACCCGTTGCTCCGCTTCGCGGAGTGCTGGGAGCGCTGGGCGACGACGGTCCACGTCCCGAGCGAAGCGAGCTACGGGTCTGGGCAGCGCCCAGCCGCCGGAGGCGTGCCAGGGG
>JAJMIG010000116.1:0-44177 GCA_030583365.1 Sugiyamaella japonica
CCCGGTTCTGCCTCCGGCGGCTGGGCGCTGCCCAGACCCGTTGGCTCCGCTTCGCGGAGTGCTAGGAGTGTCTAGTGTCTAGTGTCTAGCCCACAGCCTGCGTGTCTCCGCGAAGCGGAGCCAACGGGTCTGGGCAGCGCCCAGCCGCCGGAGGCAGAACCGGGGGCAGAGCCGGTGTCGGTGCGGCGTCGTGAGCAGCGCATATGGAGACCACCACGTCGAGGACGTCGAGTGCTTCGCGCGGTGCACTCGAAGATATAGAGGAATCGGCTGGAGATGTCGAGTGAGGAGCAGGAGCTCTGGCGTGACATCAGAGAGGGCAGTAGTGAGAATGAACTGATTGCGGCGCTCAGCAGGGTGCGAGTGGCCAATGAGCATGTGACGGCTGATCTGGACGAGGTCGTCGGCCAGGGCAGATTGTGCCAGGCAGAGAGCGTGAAACGTCTGGAATCTGTTCGCAAGCAACTGAACACGGCACTGGACAGTTTGCGGGATCTCAGATCAAGCCTGTCTGGAGCTTCTTTCGTGGCGTCGAGAATCTCATCCAAGGTGCGTAGCATCGATAACGAACATAGCCGTGTAATCGAGGCCCTGAAGTATGTTCAGCAGATTCAACAGCTCAAGTCCAGCATTCTTGGCATCCGAGATGCCATGGACACGAGAGATTGGGAGCGGGCGGCCAACTACGCTGCCCGGGCGCGAAAGCTGCCAGCAGAGTTGATTGATGGACAATTTGCCAAGTTGATGATTCCGACTAGTGAAGTTCCTCAATATCCTCAGGAAAGTCTTACCGAGGCGTGTGACTCGCTCTGTAGGCTGTTTTTAAGAGAATTCGACAAGGCAGCCAAAGTGCGCGATATGGATAATGTCAGCCGCTATTTCAGACTGTTCCCATTGATTGGAGAAGAGAGTCAGGGCCTGGATATTTATGGCAAGTTCATTTGCGGCATCATCACTAGTCAGAGTCGACAGCTGATCCAATCTCGACCCTCGGATGGATCTATGATATACGGATTCGCCATGTCCAGGCTGTTTGAGAACATTGCATCGATTATACAAAAGCATACACCCATAGTGGAGAAGCATTATGGAAGGGGGAAAATGGCTAGAGTAGTGGACAGTATTCAAGATGTGGCCGATAGTCAAGGAGGGTTGATTCTCGATACGTTTTGGGATGAACAGAACATCAATAAGACGGTTTCCGAGGTCAAGAGCTATGCGTACTCGTATTTAGTGAGTAGTTTCACGAGTTCTGGGAGATCGAATAGAACGGGAAGTCCGTCTCTGGATAGCAGTTATCAGCCAAGAAGAAGCGAAGACGAGGGTGTTGATTTGAAGCAAGTGGGGTCGTTTGTGAATGAGATGTCGGTGATTTTGAACCGGTGGAGTTTGTACTGCAGTTTTCTGGCTATTAGATGGCACAGTTTTTCTATACCGACGGGCAGCGTGACGGGCAGCGTGACGGGCAGCGTGACGGGCAAGGTGATGGGCAATGCTCATACTTCCAGTCCAACTCCTACTCCTCCTACTACTACTGCTACTACTACTACTACTACTACTACTACTACTGCCATCACTGCTAGTAACGGGCCTCCCTCTATTCTTCATATCCCACCAGTCATACTCAACTCACAGTTGTACAAAAAAACAACCTCGACAGTGATTCCTTGTATAGAATCTCTAGCAGTGTTTGTTTTCCGCCGGTCGGTGGAAAAGGCGTTCCAGCTCGAAGACCTACCGGATATTAATCAAAAATTCACCTATGAAACACCGGTAGTGACGTCGGTGGTCGACGACGTCATGTATATTCTTAATACGCTGACGCAACAGGTTCTGTGCACGGGCCAAACAGGGCTCATCAAGACGCTGATTGGCAATTTCAGACGCATTCTGGAATCCGACTTTGTTGGAATCATTCAACGGAAGCTTCGAGACGAGGCTCCCAAGCAGCAGCTGATGACTTCGGGTGCAACTCCTGCCAGAGGAGCGACTCCAGTAGGTAGAAAAGGTCTGGGTGGTGGCGCTTCATCAATCACATCCACGTCCTCATCGAATATGAATCATCCAGCGTCATCGGGTTTTCAATCGCCAGCGCCATCTTTCGGTCTTTCCGGTATTGAGGAACGACGACTCCGGATCTTTCTTATCTATCTCAATAATCTATCAATCACAGCCGAATACACGGACCGGATTCTTCGTTCAATGGATGTTGAAGGCAATTTGCATTTTGAAAATGACGCCGAGGTCATCACCGATACCTTGACCTCTCTGAGCAGCAATTTCAAAGCAAGGTGTAACGATCTCATCAACGACGGCACTCAGGTGGTGTTTTCAACGATAATCAATGCTCGTCTTCGTGGCATCTGTTCAGCCATGTTCCGAGATGCTGATTATATGCTTTCTCCTGATGAGGCCGACACCGAAGATGAATACTCGCAGCACTCATCAGTGACCACCACCACTCATCACAGTCATTCCATTAGTGCCAATTTTGCTCGTGATTGGAACCTTCTCATGGCAGCGTTTGCCCACACGCTTGCTCCTGATAACTACAACAAGCTGATTGCACTAGTGGCATCCTCGCTGTCTCGGATCATTGAGAAATGGATCTGGTCGCTTGAAGGAAAAGTCAATGAACTAGGAGCCATTCGTCTTGACAGAGACATTTCGAAAATCATCAGCATTCTCACTGAAGGCCGGTATAAAGTGCGCGACAGGTTTGTTCGTGTGGCCCAAATCGTCATGATCATTGGTTTTGACGACTATGACGACGAACAGCAGGAGATTGAGTGGGTTTTAACTGACTCGGAGCGTGCGAATGCCAGGTCGATCCGCGTCGACCGCTAGCTGTGAGTGTGAATAACATATATAAACCATCAAACAAATAAATAAATTGCACTATCTAACGGTGTTCGTGAGTCTCCGACGGCTGGGCTCTGCCCAGACCCGTAGCTCCGCTTCGCGGAGAATGCGTGCTCTGGGGCGCTGCTGTTGGCACGCCATGCCGAGTCGTCCGTTACTGGCGGTCGTTCCTGTACTCACGCATCGCCTCATAGATCATTACACTCATCCGCTATTTACGCTTCCAGCTCGACAGGCCATAGACAGGCGCTACTATCAGTAACTCCCACGAATCACAACGGCTACTGTCTACTCGACTCAGCAGACCATCATCAGGCATCTGGAATGTCCCATACTACAAGCTGCACCATCGGGAGTAACCGTTACTGGCGCTTCCAACTAGAGAGCTCATAATCAACGCTGCTCGTTATTTACAGGCGCTACTATCAGTAACTCCCGCGAATCACGACGGTCACTAACGACTCGACTCGGTAGACCATCATCAGGCATCTGGAATGTCCCGTACTACAAGCTGCACCATGGAGCACCGTTACTGACGCTTCCAACTCGGTAGCTCATAGTCAGACGCTATCAGTAACTCCCATGAATCTGGAATGCCTCTCATTCTACAAGTGGTCCGGACACTCAAGAACCGGACAACGCTCATTTTAAACTCATGTACAGGCGCGTCAGGAGTATGACAAACAAGTGCAAGAAAATAGACGAATGGCATCAGAACTGCAGCCAAGGATCAGACCAAGAATTAGGTTTCCAATTGGATAAAGAGAGACGGGAAATGAATGAAAAGCGAAAGCGTCGTACAAGACTCAGGACGCGGAAAAACGATTTCGCAAACTATGGACAGACAGATGGAACAATTGACAATGAAACAGGACCATCAAGGTTTGGAGAAACTGGAATCCTCCAAGAAGAGTTTGTCAGATGTGATGAGCCAGAAGGAAGTTATCTCATCAATTGGAGAGTACTTAGATTGGAACTAACTGAAAAGACTGAATGTGAACATTGGAAGTCAAGGAAAATCAAAAGAAGAATGAACAGCGTATAAAGGATCGGTATACGCGTACAAGTGTCCGCGTCCAAGTCGAACACTGGGACAGTACTCGGTAGGTCATAAGCAGGCATTTCCAAGTCCAATGACCCTGGGATGCCCCATCGAGACGTGGGAACCATCGAGATGGCTATTTCCGCTTCCAACTCGGTAAATCATAATCAGGCGCTATACGCATACTATCAGTAATTCCCACAAACCTGGGATGTCCCATACTACACGTGGGACCGTCAGGACAGAACCCAGTCAGATACCTCGGACACAGCACCCGAGTGACATGACGACGTGGACAATCCGGACCCAGCTTACAAAACCCTCGGTCGTAGTTCGGGCACAGGGGGATCTTGGACTGTGGATCCACATGCAAATAAAGGCAATCGGGAGATTGCGTGCAATAGCCATTTCTCAACCAGTTAGTATTCACAATAAAACTGCCTCCGGCGGCTGGGCGCTGCCCAGACCCGTTTGCTCCGCTTCGCGGAGAGCTTGGTTCGACTTACTTGGAGAAAAACGTGCACTCGGGCATTTTCCGAAGATTGTATTCGTGGAGAAACTCACACGCGTCTCCCTTCTTACAAAGACCTCTCAACCAATGCTTGCACACAATCTTGTTGGAATAACTCGGGAGAATGTGTTTATCCGGACAAGTCTTGCCTCGTGGACATTGTCCAGCAGCGAAATATCGGCAGATTGGAGCATTGGGATTAATGCCGAACCGGAACTCGTCCAGAAGAAACTTGTCGAATTTGAATTCCAGTCTGGAAGTATCGGGGTGGATTACGTTGACTGTCATTTTGGAAGATGGTAAAGAGGACAAGAGATAGAGATCAGACTGAGCGATGAGAACTGGTTATGTAGTGTGGCGCGCCGCTTAGTAATGGGCTCAGTCCCAGTCACGTGCACCAGGGTCTCGCCAGGGTCTCACTCGGGTCGGGTCTCACTACCGCCTCGTTTCACCAACCGGTAACTGTTATTTTATTCTTATACCTCCATCACTCTCATCAACAATTACTGAATAATGCACTTACTAGACTCCTCCTGAACAGGGACCTGCTGCCGCTCGATCTCCGCCAGTAGAAGCTCAAACGCCCGATCTATCTCGTCAGTCCAACTCTCTCACCCGTCCAACTCTAACCGCCTACTACTCACTTATATTCTCATTGTGCCTCGCAGACGTCTCAACAAACCCACACCCCAGATCGCGCGCCAGCTTCCTTCCATCCTCCTCGCTCACTTGACGCTGGATATGCAAATCCGACTTGTTGCCCACTATCACCGCCGGAACCTTGTCTGTTCCCTAGACACACATGTTAGCATTGTGGGGGCATGGGGGCATTGCCTCCGGCGGCTGGGCGCTGCCCAGACCCGTTGCTCCGCTTCGCGGAGAGCACGTACCGTGTTGTTGAGGATCTTGTCGAGAACAATGCGAATCATCTCGAACGTGGGCCGCGAAGCCACAGAGTACACAAGCAGATACCCATGTACACCCAGCAGATGCTTCTGACTGATTATGCTGAACTCGTCCTGGCCCGCCGTGTCGAGAATCTCGACTGAAAACTGCTGGCCTCGATACTGGATCGTCTTGGAAAACTGGTTCTCGATCGTGGGATAGTAGCTCTCTACAAAGTGGTCTTCCACATATTGCAACGTCAGGGACGATTTGCCTTTTGGTTCGGTTAGTGCTGTGTGCTGTCGCCCAACAGTACGCGCTTGGTCCACTCACCCACGGCCCTCGATCCAACTACCGCCACTTTGCGCACTCGGGCGGGTCCTGGAGGCATTCTCAAATGTGTGTGGGAGCTTTATTTTTCAACGGAGCCAAAAAAAACCCAATCGTATACTTGATATGCCACAAGAACGTTATCTTTTCATGATTTGTCTGGATGGATATCAGACTGTAGTAGTGGGGCTGTCTTATCTTGCGCCGATTTGCGATTTTGCCCACAGCCGTCTGATGATGTCACGGTACGCAGTCGGTGCATTTCAATTTATGCTTACATTAAAAGTGTCGATCTGCTACTACAACAATCAAAGGGTTTAATCCGATACAAGAGCTTGTGCAGGGGAACGACATGAAGCGAGTTAAAGTGCGTGCTCAATGCCTATTGGAGTAGGGACGGAGGCCGCTGTGGTGCATGAAACGTGCTCTCGGTGCACAGCAATGTTTGTTTTGAGTCAGGGAATCTTAGCTATAGACCATTACTGATGGGGTTGTCCCAGCTGTAGGTCATTAGGGCAGGCACTCGAGGCATTCAGCTCTGTGAGCGGGTGCAGCTGTTACCGCTGATGGTGTCGGATCTTAGTATATATAAAGGTCTAGAGAGTAAGCATGCTCAGCGAGCAGAGCAGAACCCGCTCGTCTCGCCGCCCTCCCCCCTCCCTTCCCCCCGTGATCGAGTTTTGCCAGCTGGCCCTGGCCCTCGAGCGAAGCGAGCGACGGGTCTGGGCAGCGCCCAGCCGCCGGAGGCGAAAGAGCCAGATCAGTTGGCTGCCGACGTCCCTCGAGCGCCAGCTCGAGCAAACGGGTCTGGGCAGCGCCCAGCCGCCGGAGGCGAAAGAGCCAGATCAGTTGGCGGCCGACGTCCCTCGAGCGCCAGCTCGAGCAAACGGGTCTGGGCAGCGCCCAGCCGCCGGAGGCGCCAGGGCCAGACCAGGGGTGGCCGAGAGCCCTGGCGGAGCAGCCGCCAGGGACGGGCCGACGCGGCCGCACGAGCGAGTCGGATCGAGATGGAGGTCGGCATGTCGGAAATTAGTTTGTGCAGATGGCTGGTGCATGGCCGTACAGAGCAGTGAGACGGAGATGGGTGATTCTCAGCCCACTGGATGGGTGTGTCTGGGTAGTGGGTAGTGGGTGGTGGAGTGGAGTGGAGTCGGCGCCAGGGGACCCACAGGCAAGGGGGTCTGCCTCCGGCGGCTGGGCGCTGCCCAGACCCGTTTGCTCGAGCTGCGCTCGAGGTCGTTGTGCTTACGTCATGTCGAGTTAGTCGGCTTTAGTCGGTGGTCTACTGACCAGGCAGGTAGGGGTGTCCCCAGGTTCACGGATGTGTCGGCATGGCCAGCCGGTCGGTCAGTGCCCAACTGGAGCGGAACCCTTGCTGATAGCAAATGCGGTGGTGCAGGGAGCGAGGTGGTTGCGATTGTTTGCTGCTGCTGAGGAGGCTGCCGAGGAGGCTCTCTTTTAATGTGTTGACCCCGCTACCGTCGTCCGGCCGGCGCCAGCCTTTTGTCACGCTTGCCTTTCGTCACGCTTGCCGTCCGTCACGCTTGCCGTCCGTCACGCTTGCCTCGATCCACTTTAGGGTCGACTTCCATATCAGTTTAAAGTTTGCATACGATTGGTAAACCCTGAATAAAGGAACCGCTCTCGCCGTGCAGGAGTGGTCCGCGCAGTCCGTCAAAATAAACTATACAAGCAGAAGCTGGAGAAGGGTACAGAATACATTATATATTGTATATATATAAGCAAATAGACAGAGAAGAACAAGAGTGGGATTATTTATTAAATCCGACCAACGACAAATTCAACCTACTAGTAAGATATTTATACGTTTGTGGCAGTGAACGAGAATCACAGAAATCCTGCTAGTTTCCACACTGGGTGATTTAGGTGTTGCCAAACGGAATAGCCGGAAAATCTATCTCACAAGTTTTTTTTTTGTTGAAACTGGCGGTCGGGTGTTGCAGTGAATGCCAAAATGTGCCGGTCGTCGCTATCATGGTCGATTCTGGCCCTGTTATGGCTTGACTTGTTATCATATGTTATTGCCATTCCCACATACCACTCGGACCCAGCTGTGCCTGAGAATGCCATGACCACAACCAATGTTGTCGCTACACACAAGACGGGCGATGATTCCACGTCGTCCCCTGAACAGCTCATCATAATAGCCACTCATAAAACGGCCATCATGTCTCCGGAATCAAAACAGACTATTTCCCAGGCAGCCACGAGTTTTATTTTCACTTTTGATCTCGACAAATCCATTGATCTGGTCACGTTGCCAGGCCTCCCTTTGAAGCTGTATCCCACCAAAGAGTCGAAAATGTCCACATTCGCGACGTTTCTGCCCGAGGATTCGGATGGATATTTCCACCTCGCCGACGAACATGACGACGACGACGAACAATATAAAGAACCGTTGTTATGGGACGGATACGAGAAAAGCCTGACGGGCTCGTCCCTGGCCATCATTGAAACCGATCCCGACTCCCACATGCGCACCGTGGTGGTCCAGACCTGGATCAACCTGAAGAAGCTACCCGAGATTCGCCTCGAACTTGTCGGCAAGCCATCTATCTCGCATCCTACGAAGTCCACCTACGACGGAATCCTAGGCACCAAACAACAACAACAACAACAGCAACAGCAACATCAGGCTGTAGGTGTCAACTCACACCCGGCCTCCTCGTCTGCTGATCTGTCCATCAAATCCGCCATTCTCCACTACTACCGGGGCCGAAAGCTCGGCTGTGCCGGATACACGACGTTCCAAGAAGTCTGCGATTACCTGCGCACCATGTTCCTCAGCGTGCTGTCGCCGTTTGCTCTGCTCGGTGTCGTACTCATCTGCACTGCTGCCGGGGTATTTATCTGGCTTCATGTTCTGTACGACTCGGATCCCACGCGACCAGAACAGCCCGACACGGACCAGCCCACGCCCGTCCACGACGAGAAACGACTGATATCCCTTGTCTAAGTCCCCCACCTGCTATTATTGTTTTCGTCTTGCTTTCGCTGCCCTTGTGTTTCTGTCTATAATGTTATTTATATGTTCACTGTCCCGTCCTGACGCCTCCGGCGGCCGGGCTCTGCCCGGACCCGTGGCTCGTGCTTCGCACGAGTTCGTGAGTGGAAACGCGGTTCGGTTGCTCGAGTCGCGACATTCTGAATGTAATGAGCTTGCTATGTTCACACCCACGGCGGTCACTTGTCTTTTGTCCTGAATATTATAACAATGTATTACTTCCTCTTTATACCCTCTCATATGTGGGAGTTGGCTGTATTAGCAGAATCATACATCGATCCTCCATCTCTACTATTTAGAATCATAACCACTTTTATTGTCGCAATTATGAAAAGTTCAAATTAAAGCTCAGAACCACGACGGCCTGATAATTCCGCCCAATGCTCGTGAATATGTCGACATTAATGCACTGCACAAGCAACGGCTCCAGACCTCATGTTCGAAAATCCTTCAAATGGAATTGATCTCCATTAATGAGAAGCTAGTGTTAGTGAGCCTGGAGTTAATTTCCTGGACGGTGGATTGAGGTGACTAGCACTGAAGGTCTTGTGTCAGCTCAGCGTTCTGCCAAGATTATCAAACGTCTTTCAACGCTCAATTGATTCAATACAAGACACTTGTGTCTCAGCCGACAATTCAAATAATATAGAGTCTGCCAGTCTCAATGGTGACAGATGCATGTAAACACTAAGAAGCTAAGCCCCTGTTCTAACGAGTACATAAAACAAAGTGCAAAACCAAAAATTTTGTTACCCCTGAATTTGGCACTTCACTGGCGTGCCGTATTATTGTTATCAGCGTCGCTGCAAACACCTGTTAGAGTAATGTTACTGAAACCTTGGGCAGAGATGTCACCAGTCAAATTAAGGGACTCTGTACCCGAGTTCAAGAAACCCAATTTGAAATTTGTCAATATTTACAGTTGACATCATGCCGGTCTTTGATCTTGCATATGCACGCCACAACGTTATCTGGCATGTTACTGACGCCACCAGGCAACCGTTACCATCAACCGTTACCATCGTAATCTGCGTGCGGACGCTGCTCTCTATAATGGGGGTACTATAGTACTGACAATCACTGTTTACGTTTTCACTTTTTCACGTTTTCACGTGTTCACGTTCCTGCCGTATTCACCATCATGTCCAGACAAGACAGATGACTATTCACCACCACTTTGCCAAATCCAGACAATTATCTGGCCTGCACCTGCGACAATCGCCTCACCTGATCCACCGTTTGCTTGACATTGTTTGCTTTCCTCACGTTTCGGCCCAGTTCATAGAATCTGCTGTTGATTGAGATGGATCAATTAATTACCTGCGTCCTGCGTGTGGCCTAACGCACACATTCCTGATTGATAAGGCAATGGGGAACGCCACATCGCTGTCAATCTATCCACACGGCGCTATGATCTCAAGCATCAGACTGGACGACATCAGATAACAGCGGGTTGCTCGTATCATGAGCGTAAGGGGCCACCACATGGGTCACCACATGGGTCACCACATGGGTCACCACAGTGGACTCACCACAATGGACACACCATAGTTCACTTACCATAATCAATCCCCATACCCCATACTGGACCATAGTGCAAATTGTGCACATAGCATGACCACACCACTATCTTGCTCTTGCTCTTGCTGCCGCGCGCCCTAACCACTGCCCGATAAGTCTTCTAATCAGTGAGCCCTGGATCTACGCCCTTGTTTGTGTACAACTGAGAACGATAAAGGCGCCCGATAACAAAATCTTTATCGCACTTACAGAAAAATCTTTTCAAAATCTGATTACAGCATTTCCAGACGCCGCTACGACCACGACTATCGTTGTACACCCCACTATTAATCGACAAAAGTCGTGAAGAAGAACAAACGAGAATATTTTTTTGACAATTTAGAACGCGCGAGGGGATTCTCCAGTTAATTGCAGTTGCTTGGCTCATTCTTAATCAGCGAGAAATATTCTAATACAAGTAAACGAGGCAGTTTAAAAGATAATCCCACCATTCGGTTGCCTAGAGATAAAGCCACACAACACAATACGCGACAAAACACCACCACTTTCAGTCAACAGATAGAAATAAACTACAACAACAGACACGTCTTGTCAAAGTCAGGTTATATTTTACACGTTAATTGTGTGTTCTTTTGTTGGTATTTTTGGTGGCTTGTTTTTTCGGGGAAGATTGTCGAAAGATTCTATTTCCATGTATATTGAAAAGATAAGATAAAAAAAAGAAGAAAAAGAAAAACATCAGTGGTATGTTGAGTGTTGCTAGACACGAGTATAATAAAGACGAAGAGACGAGAAATCCCATGGTGTCAAGTGCTCCTGAAGAAATGATGAATGCCAATGATAGGGTAGACCCTCAGGTTGCAGCTGGGTCCTCAGCAGATGGTTTTGCTTTACAAAGGCCTTTGCCTCAATTGCCTCACTTTAGTTCGCTCACTCAAGGAGTTCATGAAGAAGATAGTGGAGATGGTGGTGGTGCTCCTGGTGGTGCAGGTGGTCCTTACCAATATTCATCAAACTCCAATCCGTCAACTCCTGATCATAATACTGAAGGATTATTAGTTTCCATTCGAGGTCATATTCATGGCCCAGGCTCGGGTTCGGGCAACGGTCGACACCATGGAAGTCATCACGGGTCTGGCACTCAATGTCAAAACTGTCATACCGAAAACACTCCTCTGTGGAGAAGAGACGAATCAGGTCAAGTTCTTTGTAACGCATGTGGATTGTTTCTCAAGCTCCATGGACGGTCGCGACCTATCTCGTTAAAAACCGACGTGATCAAATCCCGAAACAGAGTGCGTATAAACGTGACTCCTAATGGTACTACTGTAACTCCAGTTGGAAGCATGGAAAATGGGTTCAATGCTCGTATGGGTTACAATTTGCGCCATACTCCTGAACCAGCCAAACGGAGGAAAACGGTCAAGCCTCGTCCTCTGTCGGCTAATTCCATTTCGCCTGCTTTCACGGCTCAAGGCGAGCCTCTTTTCTCCAACAATATGTCCCAAATGGGTGGTGAAGGTGCCCAGTCGTATTCCAATATTCCTTCTCAACCACAGCGTCAATATGTCAGTTATCCGCCACCTGGAAGCCAGAACTATAGCCAGCAAAATGGCAATAACCAGCAACAATATAATCCAGGGGCCACTGCCAATTCTGCTGGTACTACTCCCCAGTCCCAACAAGCTTATGGCAATGGTTCGAATGATAGTAATAATGACAACAAAAACAACAATGGGGATAGTAAAGATGCGTCTAGATTGAGTGTTCTCGACCAGCTTTCGGCAGCCGCCTGTGCTTCGCCTTATTTGGCTGCCAATCAGGATCGCAACCCGCAAAACCCATCATCTGATCCCTCGTCTCCTCCTACAAAGTCCAATTCAAACAGTGAACCTTCGTCTCCGCGACCTCCTTCGTCTATTTCGGCAAAGGCCTTGGAAGATGTTGCTGCTAAGGCCCGAGCGGCCGCTGCTGCTGCTCCGGCCTCACAAGATCCACACGCCGAATTACAGGTGTTGCGAACAAGAGTTTCGGAGCTGGAGCTGGTCAATGATCTGTACAAGGGTAAAATAGGGGAGTTAGAGGCCCTGGAGGCGTCTCGCAGGAAGTCGGAAGAATCGTTACAAAAGAAAAACCAGCAGCTCAATAAACAGTTGCAGCAGATCAAATCCCACTCCAAGGATTCAGATGTATCTGATAAAGAGTCGGCTGATTCAGTAAAAGAGGATGTCGTTGATGAATCAGAAAGTAAACGAAAGAAGCTGAAGGTATCTGATCTCTTGTAGGTTTGATGAGGTATCGAGGCAGTCAATGATGTTTGAGTCAAAGACTGCTCTTATAAAGAGGTTTATTTATTTTATGCTTATAGTTTTTGACTGGCTTTTCTTCCATATATCTTGTATATATTCTTTTGTCATTTACATATAGTGTACTTTTATTGACCAGAGAAGTAGTGCTCGAAGTAGTGCCCAAAGAAGTAATGCTCTCGATATGTCAATAGAAAGAATCGAGCGAAGCGAGCAACGGGTCTGGGCAGCGCCCAGCCGCCGGAGGCAGAACCGGGGGGGAGGTGTCGATTGAGTACTAGTCGATGAGTAACTTGTTTGCCAGCTCCAAAATCGGTCGCTCCTCCACTGATGCTTCATGCAAATTATAGGGCGTGTTATCCATTAGACCCATTGCCCGGCGACCTAATGGGTGTGTGATATCGGAATCGGTCGAACGGCCTAGGAAACCACTCTCTCCCTGTCCTCCGGGAAAGTCAGGGGCAGGTACGAGTGTTTTGAAATGATCGCGCTGGCGTACCAAGTATTCTAGATTGCATTTCGTCATTGGCGTGGCCGGAATATACAAGACAGACGAATCTCGCGTGCCATTGTGAACACTCTCGACAGCATGAATGCCATCACAATGCCAAACTACATAATCACCAGGGTTCACTTCTGGAACTGAGATCATTGTTTTGTCAAGCTGCAAATGAGGATGTGTTTGCTCGTTGAGTTCCTGAACTCCTCCCATGGTCGCATTCGGAAAGACATGACTAGGGCCAACGAATTTCCATGGCTGAGAAACATCACTAACCGTCTCATCATAGAAAGTGTCGTCTTTTCTTGCTGCCTCGGGAGCGAAAAAAGGTCGCAGAATCGTGTAAGCAGTGGAATGCTTGATGCTGGGGAACACTCGTAAAGTGCCTTGATTAGGCCCGGTATGAGACATGGCGACCCATCCTTGGAACATTCTCATCATCGAACAAGCACTTGCTCCTTGGTATAGATCGTACTTGGCATCCAATCGATGTGTATAATCAAACGGATCGTAGTCATGCCAATGTCCATCCAGTATTTTATCATACACCTTTGAGTATTCAGGGTCTTCCCACCTCTCAACAGACCCGCCGTCAATATGAGGCCCAAGAGTGAATTTGGCATCACCAGGCGGTCTGATTCGGAATCTATCAGCATATGATAGGGGGTTGCGGGTGGAAATGGCTCCCCTGCCTGACCACAATTGCATTAAAGCAGTTTGGGTCTTTAAAAGGTTGGGGTGACTACGAGCTTTCAGCTGACTTTTAGTCCAGTAAAGTTCAAACACAGTCGGGTTCTCTTTGGGGAATCCCCTGACTCCTGGATTCTGTTTGATAAACTGATCCAGGTCATACTTGTACTGACGGGCTTCCTGTTGAGGAATGACATTTTTGATGACCGCCACGCCAGTCTTTTTTATCTCATTCTGATGATGGGCAGAAAAGAGACCGTCGGAAGATATCTCAGTAAAGTCAATTTCCGGGATGATTGTTTTCGAGTTGGCACAGATGTGCCCGACCTCCTTTTCCAGATCAACGAGCAGACTGTTCCACGACTGTTCAATGGCTTCTTTACGGCCAGCAATTATTTGCTGTTGGACCTGAGTGAATCTGTCTGGAAGAGGCACGAACGGGGCACCACTGAGAGAAGGGAATACAGATGAGATATCCCCAGCTGCTTTAGCCTTGACGGCGATACGGACTGCCGCTCCTGCTGTGGATGATGATGCTTGTTTAAACATTTTCAAATAGAAAAGTGTCAATTGTAGAGTAAACCAACCACCAACGGTATATTTATTTATGTTCAGATCAGGCTTTGTGTGGGGGTCTTTACCGACATTCCCCGTGTAAATACTTGACTGCTTTGTCGATCCAGATTGGGTTTAAGGGTCCAGTCGGAACGGTTTCTCCATCCGTCATATTTGGTAGTGGTGGTGGTGGTAGTAGTAGTAGTAGTAGTAGTAGTAGTGGTGGTGGTAGTGGTGGTGGTAGTGGTGGTAGTAGTAGTAGTAGTAGTAGTAGTAGTAGTAGTAGTAGTAGTAGTAGTAGTAGTAGTAGTAGTAGTAGTAGTAGTAGTAGTAGTAGTGGTAGTAGCAGTAGCAGTAGTAGTAGTAGTAGTAGTAGTAGTAGTAGCAGTAGCAGTAGTAGTAGTAGTAGCATTCTAATATTACAAGTTCTAATCTCATTCATACATATCATCTCATCGTGTCAAGTGATAAATTACACTCCAGAGGCGGCAGCGAAAATGTCCGCGACTGGTAAGCCGTCATTGGGCTCAAGCGGTTTACAGATGGCGTCTTTGATCCAAGGCATGTGGATCATATCAAGAGCTTTGAGTCTGCGGTCCCGTTTTTGAAGACAACCCTCTACAATATTCATGCCTCCTATCCATTCTTCACTATATGGTAAGCCTTGTTGTGAAGCTGGATCGTTTTTGAAAGCTATCCAGGACCATTCAACACGGGCTATTCGATGGGCCGTCCGACCTCTAGCACGGCCTCCAGACACATTTTTGGGAGGATCAAACGGTAACCTTCCTTCCATGACCGCGTAAAGAAGAACCCCCAAAGCCCATGAATCCGTGAGTCTGCCGTCATACATCTGTCCCATAAGCAGTTCTGGAGGAACGTAATCTTCTGATCCACATCTAGTAACCAATAGAGGGTTTTCGGGGTCTATTTTTCTCGACAGCCCTAGATCTGTTAAAGTTGCAAGTGGTTTTCTATATTCTGCTGGTTTCTCAAGATCCAATAGTTTATCTACTGATAGATTTAAGAGTACATCTGATCAGGTTAGCTCAGCGTACAGCACCCACCACATACACCACCCTCTCACCACATCCATTCACTTACTTTCTAACTTGATATCTCGATGAACAATATTGTTCTGATGCAGATACGCCACAGCATCGACTACTTCGGCAAATAACCGTCGAACCAGTTGTGGTCGTAGCTTTTCTCGATGTTTGGCTGCCAGGTCGAATAGATCGCCTCCTTTACAGTACGAAAGAACCATCAATGCCTTGGATTGGTCCATGTTGAATCCGTACAGAGATATCAAAGACGGATGATTAATAGTCTGTAGAATGTTAATCTCCATTCGACGTAGAGTTATAGAGTCATTCAAAAAATACATACCTTTAAAATATCAATTTCTCGACTCAACCCAGATTGTATTCTATCTCGAGAGGCACCTCCTACAGCACCGAGCTCGACAATTTTGATTGCCACCAGAACCGAATCACACTTGCCAATGTAAGCTGGTGCAACAAACCGCTCCACTGGCTTGGCAAGAACCACTCTACTGAAAGCACCTCTTCCAAGAAGTGACACTTCACGCCAAGTTGACCGTCGTTTTTGAGTATCATATGCTTCGTATATGCGACCCGAACTTGGGGGTCCACTGGCAGACGGAATAGTACAAGTGGGAACTTCTTCTTGTGTTGTTTTCGTAGACGAACCAGATGTACCTGTTGTGGTGGCTGATAATAGACTTTCTCTATTATTTGCCGAGTCAGTTATTAAATTAGGAATGCGCTCGCGATGCAGTCTTTGTATAAGCTCCACATGTTCACTGGAAGAAGATCTTCCAAAAGGCGGACGAAGAGGAGGCGGAGCCTTTAGTTCGCTATTAGATCTTGCTCGACTGGCTGTGTGTGGTGGTGGTGGTGGTGGTGGTGGCGGCGGCTCTTCTCTTCGTTTCTGAATAAATAGTTGATCTGTATGCTGCGGTTGTGGTTGATAGTAGATTCGGGCCTGAGGTACAGATATCCCGGGAACTCGCGGAGGTAGAATGCTATTAGACGGGGTGTTGGATATGGGCGTGTATTCACTGATTGTCCGTTTTTCATCTATTGTGGTAGTGGTGATTCCAGGTATGAGTGAATTGTTATTCTGTCTTTTAAGCGAGAACAACACTGAAGTAGCTGCTGCTGTCATAGGAGATGAACCAGGAGTGATCACCTTCTTTTCGTGCTCGGGCGATCTTCGCAAAGAAGAGGCCCGCGACACAGCAGCAGACATGGGAGAGCTTCTACCGTTGAAAGACCGGAACAGAGCCATTGAATCATGATCCTCGCCCTCTGAATATCCCGTCAAAGGAGAAGGCAGTGGAGCAAGGTCAAATGGGCTTGCCAGCTGTTGTTGGTCCCAATATGAAGAAGAGGATGGGATTTGTAACTTGAGTTTTGTGATGGTAGTGGTGGGCGCGGTATGGTTTGGAAATGGCGACGTGAACGCGGTGCTGGCAGGGCTGGCAGGGCTCGTTGGATCAGGTCCATGGTTTGGAAACGGCGACGCGGCCATAGGTTCTGGCGACACGGGTATAGGTTCTGAAGGCACGGCCTTAGGTCCTGGCGACACGGCCATAGGTACTGGCGACACGGCCATAGGTACTGGCGTCGCGGCCATAGAATCCATGCATTCGTGGCCCCGACTGGGGTCGTGCTCAAGCGCAACACGATTAGACCCGAGATCTGAGTCAGACATGTCTAGAGTTACTACGGCTTCAGTCGCGTAGAAATGGGCACTTTAATTCGGCTCCTTGTCAGCTTTCATACCGAATGGACCCGTAAACGCACGAAGATGCTTATCAGAGGTAATTGTAAAGGAGTAGTAAGTATCCTTAGTAACAGGGAGTTGTCAGTGGGGTGTCAATTCTTCTTCAATTCTTGTTCAATTCTTGTTCAATTCCTGTTCAACTCTTGTGTCAACTCTTATGTCAACTCTTATGTCAACTCTTATGTCAACTCTTGTGTCAACTCTTATGTCAACTCTTATGTCAACTCTTGTGTCAATTCTTATGTCAATTCTTATGTCAACCCTTATGACTCTTGTTCAATTACTTCTTGCCTAATTCATCTCAGACTATCTCAACTCTAATTATTGTCTTGTATTTATAACCTCCTCCACAGAGCAGGTGGCTGGGATAGAGATCAGATCACAGGTGGCGGTGCTGGCGCTGGGAGTTGCAAATATGCGAGGTCGGTTGCTGGGCGCAGTCCAGTGGCTCAACTATTGAAAAGTCAGTAAATAATCGTGAACGTCAACAAACGTGAACGTCAACAAGCGTAAACGTCAACGTAAACGTCAACGTAACCTGTCGAGGCGTAGGTCAATATGGACTGGTTCCTATCGTTATCAAAGTGATCTCGGGCTGAAGAAGAAGGCCTTTGTAAACTCCCAACTGCTGCCCCAAGTTCAACTGTCACTCACTCAGTTCAGCTTCCACGCACGGCTCTATGTGCCTCGCCAAAGCCTCTCTCAGAGCCTCTCCCAAATGAAATTCAATATTACTTCCAACTCGACCATATTAAATCAGTGTGAGCTACTATTGATAGCAGTATATCCATTTCGTTTTGGTAATTTTACCTTTTCAATCACCTGTTTAAACACGCGAGTGCCAGTTTCACTTCATTATCCGTGATTTATTACGACCATTGAAAGACGGGGTTGGCACACGAGATCCAGACCAGAGAGAAACAACACATTTCCACGCACAGTGTGGGTGCGAGCCCTAAACGATAGGTACAACTTGGAAGTTTCACGTCTTTTCGGGCATGGCAGGTTCGTGGTCGTTGTTGTCGTCGTCGTTCCTCTCTTTCTAATCATTTGCCCATCCTTATGACGGACCCAATGACAGTCATGTCTCCACTGAAAAAGAATGGCGGGAACACCAATAATCAGTTGTTGCTGGCCACACCTCCAGAAATCCCCCATATTACATCCAACTATGTTCCTCTATCCCAGATTATTGCCAGTCTGACAATCCATGCCCATGCGGAGCTACAGAATGTGTTGGAGACTCTACCGTCAGTCAAGTCTGACTTGGCCAAAAAACGTCGTCTACTGGATTACCTCGTCAAGTCAAGACGTGAGTTTGTGAAACTATATGTCTTGTCGAAATGGACGACTGTCAGTAAGGACATTTCCAAATGTATCGACGTTGTTTCTTGGTTGACAGGACAACAGAATTGTTTTGCTAACGTGGTCAATGTCTTGTATACTATCGAACGAGGGCTTGGAGGCGCCAAAATGCGTAATCCAGACATTGAGACTGCTTTGCAAGTGCTGAAATTCGGCAAGCCAACCCAGAAAAGTCATCACTACAACTTTATTCCACTAAAACCACTATCTCCTAAATTGGTGTTGTCTACATTGCATGATTTGAATGTGTTACTGTCGATTCGTCTAGCGCTCACTGAAACGTTGCCCACTGAATATAGAAACTACGAAATTGCTGATGGCAGGGTCAAGTTCACGATTGCTGAATCGTTTATTGTGGATTTGGGTGTAGCAAATGATAGCGTCGACGCGCAATTCTTCTTTATTGATTTCCGGTTCTGCTTTGAAGGATGCAATAAGGTCAATCCTCCAACCCATGTTAGTTCGAGGTTGGAGAAGATTGTCAACTCGATGCTTGCTGACAAGACAAAATCCGCTTCATTGACTGATGCCTTTCACTGGTTATTGCGATTCACTCTAAACTACAAGTTGAGCATCATTAACGACAAACTGGCTACTCTAGAAAGAGGTCTCTGGTCAGGAGTAATTAATCATCAATTTTACCCCGACAAGTCTCTGTTGATTGTTAATTATTGGATCAATCGGCCAGGACCACGAAATATAATCCGTATCGGGTTATCTAAAACGCATAAAATAATTGTCTGCTGGCAGCGAGAAGGACGAGATGTGGTTGATTCACAGCTCGAAGCGTCGTCAGTAATCGAGTCGTTTGGCAGTTATGACTTGAATGTGGAAGCATTGGTTAATGAGATAATCAATTTTCACATTCGTCACATTGTGGAGAATATTTATACCGCCCTGAGTGAAGGAAGCGGAGGAAGCGGAGCAGACGGAAGAGTTAGCTCGTCGGTTGTGTCTCTGTCACTCACCAAACTGAAAATCCAGCTGTGTGGCACAAAATACATGACCTTTTCAATGAACCCACTAGGAGGAAGATGCGTGCTGCAGAATCCAACCCAACTAATATTATCAGCAGAAAAGAACTTGAACGAGTTGACAGACCTTGTAAATCAAGGACCCGATCTGCTGTTCAAGCTTCGATATATTTCACTTCAGGAAGAAATCACCCAGCGATCGAAAGCGGCCGGCTGGGTGGCTAATAGCAATGTGAATATTTCTTCTGATGACATGAAACGCCATTTTTACGACAATGACCCTAATACTGTCAGTGTGTTCCCGTTGAGACTACCTCAATGGGCTCCGTCCTGGTTCCTGCTTGTGTCATTGGGTCGCAATAGATGTCCCAAATGGTACATGAGCAGACTTGAATCTAAAGACAAGGTATGGACATTGTTGTTTTTAGAGGCTGTCAATGTTCGACTGGAAGATCCTCTGGCGATTCCCGACTACCGCCTGTTTGATGAGCTTTCGGAGTTTGTCACTTCTCGATTCATGATTAATGGAATCTGTAGAGAGCTTGATATCAAAAAGGCAAAGTACAGCCTAATACAATGTACAGATGATCAAGGTAGTAAACGGCCTGCTATTTTGGTCAACTTGAACACATTGACCAAGAATTCATGGGCACATTCATCGTTGTTGGTGGTATTGAATCGGGAAAAGAAAATGGCTGTTCTTCAGGGGAAAACCAAGAGTTCACTATCTTTAGAAGCCATCTCACCTGATGAGGGTGTTGGTGGTGCCGTGAGATCTGGGGCTGTCAAGATCGACCCAGCAACTGGCAGATTTGTGCTCCAGATCCCACTTTCTAGCTTGTCCTTCAACAATGGGTGTATGTTTATCTCGTCTGTTGTTTCCAAGCTGTCCAAAATCGAGCGAATGGTGAGCTATGTGGAGTTGATTAAAGCCATGTCTTTACAATTGCGAGAAGCATCAATGACCAAGATCACTTTCGAATATGGAGATAACTTGACAGCTACTGTTCTGCTCGATGATGGTGATGTTACTAGCAGTGATGAGGGCTCTGAACCACCACCTGCTCCTGTGATTTCCCTTTCTGTTTGTGCTCAGAGCCCGCACGCTCGAGTATCTACACATTTGCAGTCTCTCCTTGACGACAGAGGGCTGCTTCCAGTTGTCTGGCTTCTTCGAACATCACTGCCTGTTTATCAATCACTACAGCGGCTGGAACAGGCTTCTTCAATTCCCATTGTCATTATAGCCAGATCAGTTGTGGAGATACGGATCATCTACCCCAAGTACAACACCAGTATAGAACTGAAGCTTGTCAAGCGACATAAAAAGGACGTTGTCCACGTCAGAGAAGTGCCTGTTCCTTCTCTTCTCAAACCCACTGGCATCTGGCAAGAACGCTTTGCACATCCATCAATCATACCCTTAATCGACGGGGCCGTGTGTCCAGTCGACCAGATCGACCTTGTTCTCACTAAAGTTTCAGACAAACTGACCAGTTTAAAGAGCCAGTGAGATTTGTATACTATTAGAAATTATTTATTTACCTGTATTTGAGTTTTAGACAATTGGGCTCTGCCCAGTTGGTAAGTACACGAGAAGGTTGTACTGTCGTGAAGGAAACAATCATGTATTTGCTATCTCGAAAACATGTGGATTAAATTAGCCAGAGTTTTAGTCTTGGCCAGGACGGTCTGTACAGTTAGCACTGATATGACGTTTTGCTTACGACGTTCTGCTTTCCATGCTACTTACACTGATAATGCAAAGGAGGAGGTGGAATATTTCTCTCAAACTTGGTACCGCCCGGTCGACCAGGAGGAATGATTGGGTCTGGGTGCGCGTACTTGGCTAATAGTGATTGTGTGTTTGAGATGAGAGCCTACCTGTTAGACGATACACACGTTGAAACAAATCACCATCACTTACCTGTACTTGACGAACATCTGAAATATCCTTATTGCTGTCGAATTCTTGACGGATTTCTAACGCCTTTTGCCGCCATAGCTCTCGTCGGTTAATCCAGCTTTTCGTCAACCTCAGAGACCGTCTGTACAGCGAGGATATCACCCGCTTGTTCTCGGCAGCTGACATTGTTGTATCTCAATCTCAACCACTACTGAGATTCTATGTATCTTGTAAGGATTGATTTTCAAACTTCATTACTCGATAACATGGCTCTAATTGGACGGAATTAAGGGGATAATATGTGGTTAACGGTGAGGTGGTGGTTAGGGTCCTCATGACGCGTAGATGCAGGGGGTAATCTGAATCAGATAGATAGACAGACACCCTTGGGTATTGGATATTGGATATATTTATTTGGATATTATTAATCAACTGTGAGATAATGAAGCCCAGTAGTGGCAATCTGGTATGAATCCTGAATATATGTCCAACTAATCTTACCTGTACATCTGTTATGTAACTGAGTGGTAGTAATTCGTAATTCTCAAAATGAACAACATGAACCATACAGACTTGGAAGAACGAAGAGTCTTTACAGCCACTTTGTAAGCATAGATGCCCATTCCGCACATTTCTATCTAACTGACGTTACAGGAATGCATTCAAAGTGTACTCCAAAGCAGCCAAACGCAACCTTGTTGCTAACAGAAGAAGCAAATATCATAGCCATTTGAGCGAGAAATATAAAAGCTACGTCGATTCGTTTTTCGTCAACCATCTTGATGAACTGGAAAAGGCAATTGACAGCAATGCTGCGTTTCTCACTGTAGTAATGGAATCGGCTCAACATGCATTTGCACAAGACCCTGGCATCTTTGACTATAGGACTTGGTCAGCGTGCACTTCCAACGATGTTGATAAAGTACGGTCCACCCTAAGGCAGGTGGCCCGAGAATGGTCGACGAATGGATATGAAGAACGTGCTCAGAGCTTTGGAGTCATATTACAAGAAATGCAAGAACGGTTTCCAACTCTTGACGAAAGGCATCAAATCCGTGTACTTGTCCCAGGATGTGGATTAGGTCGATTACCATTTGATTTAGCATGTCTTGGATTCGAGGCTCAAGGTAATGAATTCTCTTTCCATATGCTGTGTACATCCAACTACATACTAAACTTGACGGAATCTCGAAACATGTTTAAATTGCACCCTTATATTCATTCTTTCTCCCACCATCGAACGAGAGCAGACCAGCTACGAGAAGCCCTGATTCCTGACATTTGTCCACGGATTCTAGGAGCACAGAAAGAGATGGATCCCACGATTCCTGAAAACGGCTTGTTATCAATGACTGCAGGATCTTTTGATGAGATCTATCCTCTGGAAGATGGCACTCCATTCAATGTCGTGGCCACCGTTTTCTTCATAGATACCTCACCTAACATTTTCGACACCTTGAAAACCATTTCAGACTGTTTAGCAGTCGGAGGTCTGTGGTTAAATTTCGGACCGCTTTTGTGGCATTACGAAGACGTCGAGGGAGACGACAATGACGACCGTACTTGTGGCTTTGAAATGGCCCTGGAAGATCTCATCGAGCTGTTGCCTAAATTCGGGTTTGAAATTATAAAGCGACAATCCAGCATACCTACCAGATACACAGCTAATGGAAGCAGGTCAATGGGAGGATTCTTATACCAGTGTGAATATTGGGTAGCAAAGAAGTTATAAAAGTAGAGCGAACATAAGATCCAAGGCGAGGCGTCTGGATGAAAAGCCCTATATTGCTGGTGTGCTTCTGTTGAGCCTAGCCTAGCCAGTAACACCACTTAAAGTATATAGTCATTAAATTACATTAGTATATGGGGCGTGAGAATATCATCATTAATACATGTCTGTTTTTTTTTTTTTGATTTTGTAGAGGACCATTACCCCCAAACGCTTAGACCGAATTGACCTCAGCAACAGGCGCCTTTTCACCAGCATACTTCTTACTAGCTAGCAACTCGGCCTGTTGAATGATGTTGTCAGCCTCTCCAGAGGGCACCTTTTCTTTCTTGAATCTCGATACAATAGGTAGTGAGCCACGCTTCTCCTGGTACAGAAGAGCAAGAACAACAATGATAATGAAGATCCAGTATACATTGTATGAGATGACCGAGCCATAAGTGGCCGAGTTCTGCCAGCCGAAAAGAGCATTGAAGATTTCCCAACCTCCAGAGGTTTCTGGATTACAGCAGTTGACGTGCCAAACCGATTGTCTAATGTTATAAGAACCAGGACCATCACCAGCTTCTGCAACATCTCCACCAACCTTTTGAGAAAACTTGTAAAATTGAAGGTACCAAATGGCCTTGGAAAATAAACCAGCTGCAATGAGATACAGGAAACAAGTCGAAGCAATAAGAAAGTATTGAATAGACATCATGTTACCACCTTTATAGATGATATAACCAACACCACATCCACAGATAAGACCACAAATGACGGCAATTGGGAAAGCAGTCGCCGGAGTTCCAAGAGAAACACCGCCAATAAAAACAATTGCTTCGACACCTTCACGGAGAGTGGTAATAAAAGGCAACAAGGCAAGAGCATACTTTTGGAACCATCTCTTGATTTTGAATTTCGAGTCACTTTCGCTGCTCAAAATAGCCTGAGCAATCTTGAGTCTCCACTTTTCCTTCATCTTGTTCACTCTCAACATGGCTAAACCCATGATGGTAATCATAACAGTTGCAATCAGAGAAAAGATACCTTCCCATAAATCTTCCGACGATGCCCAAATATCTTTACCAAGCGAGTAGAACGCACCAATGAAGCCACCACCAATGGCAAGACATATGAATATACCCAGAAACGCTCCTATCCATACCTGCCAAACTAGTTTTCGATACAGCTTCTTGTCATTATCGGGGCCACCGAGACCCTGTTTGATAAACGCCAATAGGACCGAAATGATCACAGACGCCTCGAGGGATTCTCGAAACGTGATGAAAAAGATTTCAACCGAGAATACGTTAACCATCCTTTTTGTTCAAAATCCATAAACAGTAAAACACTGATTGATTAGATTGATAACACCCCAAAAAAGTATAGAAGCCCTCTCCACCTTCTATCAAGATAAAAATGTGCTAATTTTTATCAGATCTTTTAGATAATCTGTGAGAGCAGGATGAAGCTCGAATTATATACAAGTACGGGAACTCCAGTAGGACCAATATCTGCCCGTACCCTTTTGCGCTGCCCTGACTTTTGTTTAGACAGGTGTGCGTGCAAGAGGTACCGGACGATAAAAAACAAAACTGAAAAATAAAAATAAATCATTTTTCAATGTCTACCGTTTTTGATCAGTGCTTGGAGTGTCTTTCTCTAAATACGGTGGTGGATGTGTTGGGCTATGATTGGCAAGAAACCTAAAGCTGCGAAAAAAGCAATGTGCTGGCATCCTCGTCAAAATGGACCTTTTTGGAGGGGAACTTTGGCGAGATGGAGGGGAAGGGGGGGGGAAGGCGGAGCCCCAAGGGTCGAAAAAGTAAACGGAGGAAGACACTCGAAATTTAGTTAAATGGATTTCATTGTTTGAGGACGAGTGGATGTGCAACAACAGGAAGAATACCAACAGTATCCTAACGGTATACCAAGATGGATATTTGAGCTGGCAAGTAATCCAAACAGAATGGCAAATTCAATGCCTAGACCTACGAGTGACACGAGTGGCACGAGTGACACGAATGTGACAGTAACAGCGACATGGATAGACGTCACAGCCAAGCTTATGGTCTGACCTTGGCCGTGGTAGAGGGTGAAACCGGACGCAGAAAACGAAGAAGCTTTTATTGCTGCGTTCTGAAACAGGAAAACGTTGGCAAGCGCTAGATGGATCCACAGAATCTGGAGAGCGGGTCGGAGAATCTGGAACGAGGAACTCAGTAAGAATCTACGTAGTTACATATCTAGACAATAGACAATAGCGATAGCAATAGCAGCTGTGGGTGGATCATACAACGTCCGTCAATAACTAAGTCGATCCATAATCATCATCAATCAACAACAATCATCAATCAACAACAATCATCAATCATATCAATCATATCAATTACATCTTATCATATCAGATCGTTCAGATCGTTTAGATAAGCCTGTACGTTTTTGTAGTCGTGCGCTCTGAGCTAGGCCGAAAATCGGAACGCCTGATTTAAGCAAATCGATGCAAAACGTAGCCCACCCATGACGAGTAGGTTTCGCGTCGTGCGAGTCGGACATCGTCGTTGGCCTCGGCCAGTGATTCGCCATTTGCCATCTCCGTAAAACGGGGCTCGAACGGTCACACTTGTAATGCACATTTATCAGATTGAAAAGTTTTCCCAACTTGGCAGTGGTGACTGATTGATTAACTTGATTGTCTAACGTTCCCGATTTGAGACATACATTTTCACCTCTGCATGGATGGACGGCCGATCCTTGGCGCCTATGGCGTCCATCAGCAGCCTGACTAAATAGGATAAATCTCCATCTGATAATTCGCTGTACAGGGTCCAGCATCAAAGTATGATATCAGACCGTGGCCTGGCCTTGGAGCCGTGGCCGAAATTCCACCGCCACAGCAAAGTTTTATATGTCTAACAAACTTTTCTCGACACTTTTTTTGGACATGCTAAAAAATAGACCAGCACAATGGAAATGTATAGCATGCCTTATAGTTAACAGTAACCGGTTCCCCACCGGATTCTTGTCTCTTGTAACCTGTAACGCTAACTGTAACAACATGAAAAGAGCTGGCTAGTAAAAGTTTATGCACAATATGGAGAAAGGCAGTAGACAGCGACAGGCAATACGATCAGATAACCTCCGCCTCTGCTGTTGTTCCAATCTGATAACTGTCGTCTTGGTCTGAGTGGACCTGGTGGGGCACAGCACTGATAGGCGACCAGCCATGAAGAGTTATCTAGTCATAATCAGCTTGTAGGAATTCCCATTTCCACTCCACTCCCATCCTCCCTGCTTGTAGGAACTCCCATTTCCACTCCACTCCCATCCTCCCTGCTTCTCGTCCAATCGGATAAAAATACCCCCTTCCTGTTCAGGCAATAATAAAAAAAGAAACTACCCCTTCCCCAGGGCAAGGGCTAGGCCGCTTTCCCTCTATGCGCACTCTATACATATTCATATATTTTATTTTTCATCCGGGTGTGTCTTTTTTCGTCAGCCCTTTTTCATATTCGGGGTCTCTCGCGTTAACTGCAACCACAGCCCAAACTCCTATCTTAACAGAGCGAGGCTCGTACAGTTTGCCGAAAATTATAAATATATATATCTAGAGGATATACCATCTTGCGTGCTTGCGTTTTTTTTTCCTTCTTTATTTGGTGGGTTCGTCTTGTGTGTCTATTAGCACTAGCAAAAAACAACAACAAAAGATGAAAAGCCTATTGCCGTCATTATCACTGCTAATAGTATCACTATTTGTGACATGTGCTCGAGCTGCTACTAGAGAGTACGATTTCAATGTCTCTTGGGTCAACGCCAACCCAGATGGTCTTCATGAACGTATCGTGGTTGGTATCAATGGCCAATGGCCCTTACCAGTCATTGAAGTAGATAAAGGTGATCGTATTATTGTTAACATGCATAATGGTTTGCCTGATCGCAATGCTTCGATCCATTTCCACGGAATCTTCCAAAATGGAACCACTATGATGGATGGTCCTGTCATGGTAACTCAGTGCCCGGTTCCTCCTGGTGGAGATATCACTTATAATTTCACCGTCAACCAGAACGGAACTTATTGGTATCATTCTCATGTTGAGTCGCAGTATCCCGATGGCTATCGTCAAGCTCTCATTGTCCATGATAAAGATTTCCCTTATGACTATGATGAAGATATTTTCGTTACCTTGTCGGATTGGTATCATGATACTATTGAAAGTATTGATCCTTCTTTCTTATCTTTATACAACCCTTCAGGAGCAGAACCCATTCCCGATAGTTTCTTGTTCAATGATACTCAAAACTATAAGATCTCGGTCAAACCCAATACTACTTATATGTTGAGAATCATTAATATCGGTGCTTTCGTGGCTCAATATTTCTATATTGAAGGTCATAATATGACCATTGTTGAAGTTGATGGTGTGTATACAGAACCTACTGAAGCCGATCTGCTGTATGTTCATGTTGCCCAGAGATACACTGTTTTGTTCACTACCAAGGAAAGTACTGACAGCAATTATGCCGTTGTGACTGTTGCTGATTCCAGTTTATTGGATACTATTCCTTCCAATCTGCAATTGAATCAGACCAACTGGTTGGAATACAATTCTAGTGCTCCTTTCACAAAGGCGGAAATGACTGTCGCTACTTCTGATGATCTTGATCCATTTGATGATGTTACTTTAGTTCCTTATGATCATCAAGAGCTGCTGCCTGATCCAGATTATGAAATTACCGTTGATGTTGCCATGAACAATATGTTGAATGGTATCAACTATGCGTTTTTCAACAACATCACCTATACAGTTCCTAAAGTGCCTACCCTTTACACCGTCATGTCTGCCAATGAGTCGAGTGTTGAGGATCAGGCTATTTATGGAGAATATACACACTCGTTTGTTCTTAAGCATAATGAGGTTATCCAATTAGTTCTCAACAACAATGACGCTGGTTCTCATCCTTTCCATCTTCATGGACATACTTTCCAAGTGCTGACCCGTTCAGAAGAGTACACGGATTTCACTCCGTTTGATCCCAGCAATCATAGTGATTTCCATGACCCACCAATAAGAAGAGATGTTCTTGTTGCCCGTCCCAACGGAAACTTTGTCATTAGATTCACAGCAGACAACCCAGGTGTGTGGTTCTTCCATTGTCATATTGAGTGGCATTTATTCCAGGGGCTAGCTCTGGTGCTTGTCGAAGCGCCCATCCAACTGAGACAGACTCTGGAGATTCCCGATGATCATTATGAAGCTTGTAAAGCAGCCAATGTTTCTTCCAAGGGTAATGCTGCTGCTAACGACATTGACTTTTTTGATCTTACTGGACAGAATATCCAACAGCCTTCTCTGCCCAATGGATTTACCGCTCGAGGTATTGTTGCCCTGGTATTTTCTTGTATCAGTGCATTCCTAGGTATGGCTGCCATTGTTTGGTATGGATTAAGTGATCTTTCTCTTTCCGAAGCTAAAATGGTTCATGAGTTTGCCGATAGTGCTGGTATGGATGTGGGTCCAATCGACCCTGACGACATGTCGAATCATGGCCGTGATGAATAAAACAAAATTAAAAGAATATATGTAAAATGACTAATGTTTGATGTTGCTTCTTATTATGCTTAATATATAATATGATTATGTAATTGTAAATGAATCCTTGGTTTACCAGTTAAAGTACAGATGAGTGATGAACTAGTTGATAAGATAGATGAAACGACGAGGCGAGCAAAGAAGACGCCATTCCTGTAATGGTCATTTGCTCGACTAGCAGCAGTTGGTGAGGATCAAGTCGGTCAATGGTGGCGGTAAGAAATAGGTAGAACGATGTGTTGGCCAGGAACCGTTTGGAAATGATGGATATCTTTTCGTTCTGGAAAACTGTCTTGTACAGATCCAGGAGTGAGGAAATATTGTTTCTCGTACTGACAACAATGGATATAATTGTACTTTCAACTGCAGACCAATTCTGTTGAGGAGCATTGTAGTTTAGAGACAGAAAGAGGTGAGGGAGTATGTCATTGACGAGTTGAGATTCAAAGTCGGCCGAGTAGTAGAATGATAAACAGCGAATCAATTGAAGACAGACCAAAGTGACAGCATCACTGGAGTCACCGACTGCGTCAGTCGACGAGGCAGTAATATCAACAAACGTTTCCCTGTTCAGCATTCTACGACAGGTAGCAATATACGAGTCAGGAGTAAACAGTTGTTGGTTCGACGAGCAAAAGGCTCGGGAGAGGGTTGTGAGTCGCACAATTGACAATGCGGCCAGCGTGTGATTTGGATATAGGCCCTTCCAGTATTTGTTGATACCTGCTTCAATATTATTCAGCTCGGTTCTATACTCTGCCTCGTCAACAAAAGATGTTGAAGAGATTGGCATCATCTCCCTTGCTAGCTCATCATAAACGTACTGAAGGAATGCTCTGGATGATTTGACTATAATACCTGAAGAGCACTGTAGCAGAGGAGGCGGAAGTGGAACCAGTTCAACTTCCTGACGTCGCTTAGAAGGTGACAATGGTAGAGTCAGTTTTCGAGCATAGGCTTTTCTTATATATTTGATTTTGGTAGGAGATCTGATAGAGATAGATCCGTGGTCTGGTCTCGAATTGGGTCTATTTGAATAAACACAGAGATAAACAACAAGAGCTGTTATCGACAGTAGTTGTAGAGTCACAATATAAATGAGCGGAGACGTACCCAGGAGATATGTTGATGTAGTCCCTAGTGGAATCATTGTAGCAGTAGTGAGAAAGAGTTCACCATTAATGAAATTTGATGCGAGACTTGCAAACTCAAAATTCATAGATTACACCGCCAGTCAACCTTTACGGCAAATCCTCTACCAATGAATCATTAAGCGATGTGGATGTGAAGATGAAATTGAAATTGCACAACAAACCTTAGCATCAGTTACCCCTGAAAAGCGGTTCACAGGTCACATGTTCGAACCAATGAGTCAAAGTTAAAGTTGTTAGGTATTTGAGACGAGTCGAGAGACGGCACTATGTCAATGTGGATGTGTTATATACGTTTATAAATAAAAGACATCAGAATTAAACTATTATATCAGTTGTGTAGTAGTAAAGAGTGGAGGCGCATGCAGCATGGTAAATAAACAGAGTTGCAACACCACTTCCTGTCTTGACGATAAATCATTTTTCCTGTAACCCGACAAACTGGAAAACTATCACATTGATATCATTCAATCGATAGTATCGGTGGTAATACTCACCAGCTATAGAATGGAGGAGGGTATATCCCCAGGATCACCGAGGGCGCCTCTTACGCCACACACCGCCGCTCACGCCGCATCGACCTTCTGAGATTTGACTAATACCTCATGAAATGAACTTTCCCTTTCACCATAGCTTTGATAAGCAGATTTGGGAACACAAATATTGTTTTATTCTCTACAACAGAAAAATCTCGCTTCAGACGATTATCGTTTCGAGCACGTATTTTGTGCAGGTACTGAATGAAGTTCAGGAAATTGTAAATAATCGTGATTTGGTGGCGCTCTTTTGTCGGCAAAAGTTCTCACTGCAGAACAAATATTCTAATCTGAGCCAACAGAAGGCGCTGATATTCGCATAATAACGATTATTAGAATGTCAAACGACATTGTTGGCAAGTTATATGCAGAAGTTATAGAGGGCGTGATTGCCGATTCAAGGCCCGACTTTGAAGATTCGGGTATTGATGAAAGTACGCTGCAGGAATTAAAAGAAGTTTGGCAGTCACGTCTTGGTTCTTTCGGCGTAGCCAAACTTCCTTGGGACGAAATACAAGAACAACAACCAATTCTGGACCCAGGGATTACGTATCAGAACTCTGCCTCGTCGACGGCACTCCAACCTAAAGTCGAGGCCTCACAACCCCCTAATATCACAGCAGCTGCCGCGTCAGTTCTTCCGGCCGTGGTGTTACCAACATCATCTAATGGAGCAATAAAGGTGAAGACAGAAGAGCTTTCACGGCCACCGCCTGTGAATGGTGGAGGTCTTGTACTCCCAGGAGGAGGTCATATAACTCAAGCAGATGGCCCTGGTGATGATGATGATCTAGGAGATAGCGACCCGGATGAGATCAACTCGGATTTGGACGATTCAGATGACGGTCTCAATTCGGCTGCCGAGGATGAGGATGATGATGGTGGTATGATAATGTTGTGTCTTTATGATAAAGTGCAACGAGTAAAAAACAAGTGGAAATATGTCCTAAAGGACGGTGTGGCTAATATCAATGGGAAGGACTATGTATTTTCCAGAGGCTCGGGAGAATCCGAATGGTAGTCCGAATGGAAACCTTTTATATTTAAAGTAATTGTAACGAAATAAAAGATAATATACCTGACGCGGTTGTCTTTCGTGTTGACTTGGGGTGCCGAGAAGTTGTAGAGAGAACTACGTTTAAAATAGGTGGAGAACGATACTGCCAGATCAGTTGGATAACTGCTAATGAACTCGAGAGTGGTTTCGCTCGACAGGGCTACCCCTAGAAGCACCTTTTTGAGATAAATGACCTTGCCCAGAGCAGATGATAGCCGATAAGATAAGATAAAGATGAAAAATGTCTAGCAGATAGGAGATACAGGCTGCTGGCAGTAGGGACTTATGTCTCAATCTTCCTAGTTCAGTAAGCTGTGGTGATGCTTGACATCCAAATGACACAAATGACAATCAGAATTCATAGATCCAGATTCAGAGAGCATCAAGTATCAGACTGCAGTTTGTATTTTACATCTACGCATTCTAGGCATGTATGCGAAACGTAAACGTAACATCAATTGGAATAACAGCAAGCACCCGACCAAACTCCAAAGTAAAACTAATCATCCATACACACAGGTTAGTGAGGTTCTTTTTAATTATTCGATACGACAATCGTTCAATGACTGATAAGATTGTGTAGCGTAGCCAGCGGCACGTGATGACCGTCCGGATACAAGAATATGTTTTGATTAATCTTAGTCAGAGCGGAGCGAACCGAACCTTCTACTGCTCAGCCCACTTGATACCATATATATTCATTTGAGCTTTGAAGAACAAACAACATAGATAGTGGGAGAGAAATAGATTAAGAGACGGGGAACAAGTGTAGGCTGAAGGAAGAAAAAAACGATGCCCAGTCAGATTTATAGTAGGGTAAGTGATGTGAACGCGGAATGGAATGCGCCACCAGAGGCAAATGTCGTGAAGAAAGAAAGCTAACATTTCACCCCAGCTCGAACAGAGTGGCCAGTCACCAGTCACTTCATCGGCACCACCTTCTTATCGAACAGGAAGCTTTAGTGAAGATGAAGAAGCACATTCGAACTTTGGAAGACAAGGAGAAAGAGACCGGTTGGTAGATGCATTTGATGTCAGCGATGAAGATGACGACGAGGAAGACGATCGGAACTTTGCTTCCCGATTACATGGACATGGAGAAGTGTTGTTTAGTGTAGCAGATGCGAGGGATGGCAGCGATGGTAACGTGGATGGCGATGGGGAATCCAGCTCACGGACCAGGTCGTCAGATGACGTTGCGGCGGCCAGCCGAACCAATTCTCCCGATCAAAGTAGTAGTAGCACTAGTGCTGCTCCTTCTAGAGGCTTTTTATCGTCATTCTGGCCTCGGGGTCCAAGAAGAGTATCGAATAATGACGGGGTATTTGCAAACCTGACGGCCAAGCCAAATGGCGATGAAAAACCCGAAGGCAATGAACAGAATCCACCTTCATACGAAGAAGCTGCTGCTGATGCCACGCCTCCATATTGGGAAACAACGATTCTAGCCCCAGGGTTATCAGATGAACTGTTTATCGATGGATTACCGGTAGGCAGTCCAGTGAATTTCGCCTGGAACATGATTGTGTCTTCAGCGTTTCAATTCGTGGGCTTTTTCCTTACATATCTTCTCCATACATCGCATGCTGCTAAGCAAGGATCGCGTGCTGGCCTTGGTATAACGCTTCTTCAGTGTGGTTTCTATCTTCAACCAGAGCAGGCGCCAGGTAGTAATAACAGCAACAACAACAACCATGGTTCGGGCGACTTCGAGCCCTCGGACCCTAATAATTTCAATATGGCAGGCAACTCGCCAGTCACTGGCTCCTTTAGCGAATCCCACCATCATCATGCATCTTCCACAATAGCGTCCCAAACTCCCATGGATAGTAGTGACTCCAGTAGGGCTGCTGGGTGGATCTCGACTCTTTTAATGATCATCGGTACGATTATTATTCTCAAAAGTGTCATTGACTACTTACAGGCCAGGAGAATGGAGATTGCCATTACTCGAAGCAACAATGAGAGTGTGGCTGCTGCGACTGCTGATGAGACTCCTGAAGCTGCTACTTCCGAGACACTTGTTTAAGATTGCAGTTTACTGTTTTATTTATTCTTGCTAATGAATTTTATAACATAGGTATTCGCTTACGCCAATATAGTTATAATCTTTTCGTAAATAGTAAAAACTATACCACCACTAAGAATTAGACGCCCTAATCGAGGCGTCGCACCCTTCCAAAAGGTCTTTACTCCCTCGTGTTTGGCTACCTTGTAGAAACAATCTATGGTACCTGAATATTGAGATTTGGCTTCCAAGCTCTGCATACGTGTTTTCACAGTATCCAGAGGCATCGTCGTGTAGACAGTAATGATTCCTGCCACTGCTCCGACTGCAAACGTCTCAAGGGATGATAATGGGAGCTCGGGGTTTTCTTTATATGATTGAATAAATGTCTTCATAGCGTTGTAGGAGCCCAATCTCACCATCTGGTTAGCTGCTTGTCTCATGGTTACAGGAACCACTCCTCTATAAATGCCAGAGATGCCTTTGTCCTGGATCAATCTGGTTGTGCCTTTAACCAATCCTTGATATTTGGGAGCCTTAGACTGCTTATCATCAATCATTGCCGTTTTGATCGTTTCAAATGGAGTGACAGCGATAACCGACTCTATAACACCAGCCCCTAGGCCTGCAAGAGCTCCTCTAGTTTTAGTCAAGTTTCCTTCTTCATCTCGAAGTAATTGTTTGATAGAGTCGAATCCCAGAAATCGGACGCCTGCCTTGGCAGTATTTCCAATTACAAACGCTCCACATCCTGTATATAGCGACTTAATTCCTTGCTGCTTAGCAGTGTTTGCAATTAGTTTAAGAGGGTTTCTTGAAGTCTTGTTCGTTAGTGTGGTAATACGAAAACATGGCAGTAGGTCAAGCAGGCACTTACTTTGGAGGACTTGTCGACCAATTGAAGACGAGTTTTAGCAAATTCAAATGGATACTACAATTGTTAGTCATGTGGTTCCATTACGACGAAAATCAAACAAACTTGCCGTTACGAACCCTTCAATGGCCCCAGCAGTGGCCCCAGCTACGAAAGATTTCCATGCTTCAGGCTGTTTAGTTAGGTAAGGGGACTAGGGGAACGCGCACCAGCTTTGATATCTGATACTGATACTGATACTTCATCATTCATACCTTTTTAGCCCCAGTATTAGATGATGTTGCCATTCGAGATGAGATGGATGAGATCAGAGTGAAAAATACTGGGCCAGCTCCGATCTCGGAGCATTATGACATGTATCCGGGGTAAGGGAATGAAATGTCAAAAGATAAGTTTAAGATCCTCGCAATCGGGCGATCCCGAGGAATATGAAAAACATCATAGATGTAGATGTAGATATTTATATATGTCAATATTTATACTTCAACACGATGTTCCTGTTCTTCATCTTCAGACCCAATATCAAAACCATCTTCAACTTCCTGTAACTCAAAGTCCTCAGGCAGTGGAGAAGCAGCTCTTTGTGGACCAGATACCAGAGCATACTGGGCGCCTTTGGCTTGGAAATTCCGTACTCTAGAGGCAAGCGATTGTACAATAAGTTTCCGCCGCTGCTTACCTAGTAGAATATATACTGCGACAAGAAGTATAATCAAGAATATAATCGAACCATATAGACGATGGGAATGTTCATTCAAATATTCATCCCAGCTATCTTCATCGTCTCCATCTTCAAGATCCTGACCACGAAGCTCTGGGCGGCTATACCCATTGACTTCACCTCCATACTGCCAATAGCTTGAAGCCACATTCAATTGGATGCCATTGTGCTCAGACCTTTTATGAGTGCTCAATTCTCCTGAGGCGTATAAAAGTGCTGGTCCCAGAGTCCATGAGAATTCTACTCCGTTGATAGTTTCGGCGCTCTGAAGAGGGTGCAGATAAGACGAGATGTTGGAATTAGCTGGAATCGAAGGGTCCACTTGTATTTCGGAAAACCTGAGCCCTTCATTAACAACTCCTAAAAGCCAACTCGACTTGAAACACAAAAGTTCTAGATCGGATGAGGACAATTCAGGGAAATCCTTGGTATTAATAGAAGACCAATCACTGGAACAGAACTCGTTGACCTTTTCATCAAGAGCAGACGAGTTAAAGGATCCTCCAAGACTAAACCCATCACTAGGAGTGTCATAGTATTCCGAAACGCCAATGAAATGGTTGACTTCAAAGTCGAAATCTGGTTTCGAGTGTTTCTGGATATCTGACAGGAGTGGGGTTATTAGTTTGCGACACTTTTTGTAATCGCCAGTTCCGATATATGTTTGTTGTTTGTCACCGGGTTTCTTGTCACCCGTGTCTTCTTTGCTGTTCTTGTCTTTGTTTTTATCCTTGTTTTTATCCTTGTTTTTATCTTTGTTTTTATCCTTGTCGGTTCCTTTTCCTTTTTTCTCGTCCTCGTCCTCGTCCTGTTTTGAATCATGTGTCTCTTCGTCGTCATTATTCTTGCCAGACTTTTTTTCATCCTCTATATCTTCTTCTGCTTCTTCGTCATCACCATCATCCTCCCCATCATCTTCCTCATCACCATCATCCTCCCCATCATCTTCATCATCCCCATCATCATCACCATCATCTTCACCATCCTCCCCATCATCCCCATCACCATCCCCTTTAAACTGCCTTTTCACCTTTTCCTCCCTCTTCAACCCCTTTGGAGAACATGGATCCTCAGTTTCTCCAGCTTCATTAACACTCTTCAAACCCTCCAAATACCGCCTTCTGGCCTCGTTCACCCCGGCACCAAGAAAACTCTTGGAATAAATATCATATAACCTATCCTGTGTCCCATCTAGACTGGCCAGCCCAATCCTATACAAACTAGCCTTGTGTTCTTCAATTTCAGTAGCATTGGGTACAAACGCTATCTGCATGGATGCTCCGCCCATATCAAGAAATCCATACGTTGTATGATCCTTACCATGCTGATGGTGTTCAGGAGTGTCGACAGACCCTATTAGATAATTCAGGCCAAGCCAACCAAAAAGCCCTTCAGTTTCACCATCAATGACTTTCAAGTGACTGGCACAATCAGGTAAAAAGAATTTCGTTTCCTTCTGAATATAGTTACACGCATTGGTCAGAATAGCATGTGACTGGCTTTTGCTGAGTAGTCTCAGACCCCCTGTGGCATACACGAAAACAGGAGTTCGGGGGATCTGTGCCTTTGGAATAATGTCCTCGGCGTATTTCATCAATTTCTTGATATGCTCATCACCAATATCCTTTGGGTTTTTAGCAAACGAAGACATTCCAGGATTGATTTTCTTGTGCCATTTATTGCCAGACTTGGATACTCGAGGGAATGTAGTCCATTTGGATACGGGATCATTGTCATCATGAGCCAAATGGTCCCCTTTATTATGAATGGCTTCTAATCTCTTAACGTCATTAGTAGCCGGATAGTGATAGATATGGACGCGAGATCCTGAAGATCCTGCATCAATGATAACGATATAGTTATAAGGAATTCCACTGGAGAAGAAAACCTTGCCTCTGTCTTTTGATTTAGCCATTGTCAAAAAAAGATTATCTTGTCAACTCGCAATGGTTGCAGATAGCAGCTGTAAACAGTGTTGTGAATCAGACTGGCCAATTGAGGCATGAGGAGATAATAGTCAAAATAGATCAGTTATAGGTGTTACTCCTGAACCAACCGGTTAATGATAATAACTAATATAAACAACCATTAGTTTAGATAAACATATTCTGAAACTTGTCATTTACATTGGGAGATCATGGATCAATTAATTAATCCCTGATCTCCACTTCAGCTCTAATGTCAGATCTACAGCTGTAAAGCAGTACTGTGATCTTCAGGAACCAGATGCATGGCAACAGCAATATTAAATTATATAACTCTATCTAAAAATATTTTAGTCCAGAAATATCACCCTTGGCATCAGTGAAAGCGGCCTTGACAGCTTCGGGGTCCGTGACATCAGTCAATTTAGTAGCAAGCTCTTGTAACTTTTCATCATCCAGCTTGTCAATAATCACATCCACATCGTGCAATACGGAATCGATATCTGCAGCAGAGGGCTCAGAACCAGCAGCAGAAAAGTAGTTGACAGTCTTGACACTTGCACGAATAGTTCTCTTGTTCTTCTTTTTGGCGCTTTTGGCAGCCTCTTTGGATTTCTTGGAATTCTCCTTGGCAAGTTTAGACGCAGCCTCCTCTTCAGCACGTTTCTTTTCAGCCTCCTCCTTGGCTTTACGCTCAGCTTCGGCCGCTTCTCGGGCACCAGCCTCTCTTTCCCATTTGCGCTGCTCCTTGGCTTTACGTTCAGCTTCTTTAAACATTTGGATACGAGGATCCGATTTTAGTGCTTTGTCAACCAGTTTTCTCAATCTCGCAATGTCGTCCGACTTGTGTTTCTGACGAGCTGCTTTATTCTTCTTCTCAATATAACGCTTGTTATCTCTGTTACTCGTATCATCAGGAACATCTTCATCGAGATATTCAAAAGTTCTCCATGAATCAAAGTTATACCAAAAGGCATAAAAGGCATCCACTTCATGTTTGGGGGTTTCCAAGGTTCCTAACGACGGCACAGGCTTGATATTGGAGAAGCGAGCTTCCGCCTCAAACACTTTGGTCCAGTCTTTGAAGAAATCTCCCTTGACTTTAGGAGGTGCCACATTGGCTTTGGGGTCCACAGAGTCCCATTGTCTTCTTTTGTTGGTATCAAGCAACACTTCAAACGCCTTTTGAATACATTTGAAGAACCCGTCCTCGTTGATTTGACCTTCTGCTGCCTTTTTATCAGGATGATGCTTGAGAACCTTTCTACGATGACCAATACGGATCTGTTCCTCAGTGGCCTTGTATCTGTATTTGGACAGTCCCAACACGGCATAATGATCCTGTTGCTTCCAATCCTTTGGATCTCTCTTCAACATCTCGGGATCCTCTGGTTCATCCTCAACAAGAACCTCATTAGTATCATCTTCTACCTTCTTGACATTCTGTTGAGCCTGGATCTTCTCGTCTTCTGACCAGGTTCTGCCTCTCAATGTACGACGAGCATGGGCCAAGAAGCCTGGGCCAACTGGTTCGATCTGTCTCTTAACGGGAGACGAGAAAGTAGCAGAAGAAACAAATCCTTCGGGTGCAGACCAATCGGCTGGCAGTTTAGGCAATGTAGCAGCTGACATTGTTTTTTTTTCTATATTGTATCCCAAAAAAACAAGAGTATCAGGTGTGAAAAAGTTCGTGAACTTCAGCTATCAATGTTAATGTAGACTTTTTTTTTCAGTGCGGCTGAGCCCTGCATCCGCGTGAATATGAGAGGTGAACCTGTGACCATCCCACAACTGCCTGGACCTTTGGTGCCCGTAGACTGGGACAATTAAATTAGACTGATAGGTCCCTTCACAAGTGTGAAAGCTTTGTCACGACCGTTTGGTGAAAATTGAGCCAGGGGTCACGCCTCCGGCGGCTGGGCTCCGCCCAGACCTGTTTGCTCGCTCCGCTCGTTGCTCAGTCAATAGAGAGACCCCAGATCCCAGGTTGAAATGAATTGACGAGTGGCGTAAAAAGGGAATTAAACAAGTCCTTCTGAAGGAGAAGGAAAAAAGACAAGGGATTTTAACCCTAAATTACTCCTTCTAAGGGGGTCGAACCCTTGACATTTCGGTCACACGTCTTAGGTAGTAAAAGCCGAACGCTCTACCAACTGAGCTAAGAAGGACGCTAATCGAAAAATAGTTTTTGCACCTTGTCACGGTGTGACTGAGCATACATGTCAAATGTTGTAGTACTTGTGCTCAAATGTCCATTTGTGGAATTAATGGTCGCCGATCTACAGTTTGGCAAATGTATTTCTAGATGTAAACAGCAGCCGAAAGTAATTATACTCACTCTAGAGTCTACTGCCACACAGATCGCGGACTTGGGTCACATTTCGAGAAGCGCTTATTATCTATTACACGTGCTGATGTCGATGGATAGATGACAATTGTGTCCCAGTGCGTCTACTATTGAAATTGCCATATACAGATAAGCCAAACATCAAATAGACAATAAATGATATAAAGGAAATCAAATATGCTGAGAAAGCAGTTTGTTAGTTTACTTTTATCAACTGTCGGCTTCTGCTTCTTTGCAACTGCAATTAGACCAGTCATTACATTGTCTTTAATATAGCATCCATACAAGTCAGTTCAGCAACCTATCAAATAATAACGACAAATCACAAATACATTCTTAGACCACACTGGTCACACCAACCTCATCATCTACAAGTACACTCTCTTTCGCTTTCACTTTCGAAGGCTTTTCAGGGCCTCGGCCGGTCCACCCTAACCGCAGATACCCCGCCCCGCCCCGCCTCTCGCATCGTTATCTAATCACACTTACTGAATTTAAAATAGATCTATGCACAAGAGGTCTATCTTAATTATATTTATACTTATTTGCATTATTGATAGTAGCCAGACAAGTCTGGTGGAGAGTTTCTACAGTCAAATATTAGTCATACAAGCAGACGGGCAGCCCGAGGGACGAGTGTGCGAATGGCGGTAGCATCCTCAAGGCTCTGCAGCCGACGACCCCGTGGAACAATGCTCAGTTACCTCAAAGACAGCATTCTGTGGATTATCCGAGCATGGTTTGAAGTCATTATTGACGTTCTTTGGTTCTGGAAAAATGTTAGTTGTATTACTGTGGGATTTTGTACAAACTAACCAGTGGACACTAGAAAATATTCATCTATTTCACATCTCGCGATGACAAATCTATTCTCAAAGAAGAACTTGAAGAAGCACGCTCACTCCAGGAATGGGAGCAAACTGCCGAGAAGCTTGATGCCTTACTCGGAAACGACCTCTGGTAAGTACCATGGCCCGCAATCTCGTATTCACACTGACCTGATTCTGTAGGCGTCAGAACCCGGCAAGTAAAAACTACGACTACAAGTTGATAGCAGGAAGATTAAAACGATTAATTCAAGCCAGGCAAGAAGGCGATATTGCAGTTCTTATGGATCTGTTAAGATCAGACTTGCTTCGAAACCTCGGCAGCATTGGAACCACGTGCCTGTATAATCGAGCTTATTCAGGGACAAAGCTTCTTATTGAAGATTATATCAATGAGGTTATAATGGCATTGGAATATATCGATGACCAGCCTTTGGATGTCATTGGAGATCAACAGAGAAGAGACTTTTTCCATGATACAAGACAATCGTTTGGCTTGTCAGCCCTAGTACTCCATGGGGGTTCACTGTTTGGATTATGCCATATTGGAACAGTCAAGGTATTACAGAGTGCAGGATTATTGCCGGGAATCATTTGCGGATCAACTGTTGGAGCTATAGTGGGGGCTATAGTTTGTAGCTGTCCAACAGAGGAGCTACCGCGAGTATTAGATAACATTGCCAAAGAACTGCCCCCGTTGAGTCAAGAATATAGCGATCTAAAGTATGGTAGTGTACTGGAAGGTGTGCTATCTTCATTGTATCCCCCAGAGATCATTCTTTTTGAGCAGTATGTCAGGAATAAGCTAGGCAATATTACGTTTGAAGAGGCATATTTACGAAGTGGCAAGGTTTTGAATATCACGATAACTCCTCGAACAGAGTTACCATATGAGCACGGTAAGGCCACCGCTGCGGCAATTGCAAAAGGAGCCAAGGCCAAAGCCAAGGCCAAAGTAGGTGCCACAGATGGAGCGCAGGAAAAAGAGCATCATACGCCATCAAAGCATATTTTATCAGAGGTTCCCACGTTGCTCAACTACCTATCAACGCCGAATGTGATTGTCTGGTCGGCTGTTCGTGCCAGCATTGGTTCAGGTATATTACCAGGAGACACAACCATCCTAGTCAAAAACCATTTGGGAGAGATTGTGCCGTATCTTCGACATGAGGTGGAATACGCACCGTCCAATCAGACAGTGTACCTGAATCGACGTGAATCCCCATATACGAGATTGTCAGAGCTGTTCAATGTCAATAGTTTTATAGTCTCTCTAGCCCGACCATACTTTGCTCCGCTGCTGTTGTCGGATTTCAAGCACCGGGGTCATAGAGGATGGGGACTACGATTGGTACGATTGGCAAGATTGGAGTTTCAACACCGGTTGCAACAACTAACTCAGCTGGGAATTCTACCGAGAATTATCCAAAGAATATTCGTTGATGAAAATATTCCTGGAGGCTTTCAGGTGACGATTGTACCCGAGCTTCCTTCAGTTCGAGACTTTGCCAAGGTGTTTGATGCCCATAATATCGAAGACAAGGTCAATTATTGGATCTGGGTCGGCGAGCGAAGTGTATGGCCTATGATGGCGATTATTTGGGCTAGAAGCGCCGTTGAAATTGTACTCAATAGTGTATATACGAGAAAAGGGCGAGGAGGATCACGAGTAGGCACCTAGTCTATACCACCACCACCACCACCACCACCACTACAAGTAATAATAATAATAACAAGAATAAGAATAAATAACAATCGATAGATTAACGATAAAAAAGCTTGGCCGAGTCTGTAGAAACATGATACAGGTATTCATTTTCAGCCACCAGTTTCTTTTCATTGATACGAGGGCCTCTTGTAATACGAAGAATGCCCGTGACATCACTGGCCCTTCCTGTATCAAATGGACGTAAGGACATGACGACTGAAGAGGCATGAGTGAGCTGGGTTAGAAATTTGACCTGGTTCTCGCCCACAGATGAAACGGGCTGGATCACAGGCGCATCCGCGTTGCAGAAGATGAACATTTGCGAGCTGATCCGCCTTAAGTCATAGATGAACTGACTAACTTGATTCCACGTGTGAAGATTGGCTGCAACAAGTATATCCGGCTCTTCAATAATAATGATTGGCTTGATCGGGGACGATGCTGTATAATTAGCAGATTTCTTGACAATGTCAACGAGTCCATCTAGATCGTTTGCCCTAAAGCCGCTGCTGTTGACAAATAATTTGTCGGACAAATTTATTATTGAGAATTTGGAGCTCGTTACATGCGAAACATCTGTGCCTGAATATCGTTTGATTCCTTTAGTATGCATACTGGACCGATCGGTAAAGGTAATGAGAATAGTCTGAGCATTACTAGTGGCGACATGTTTTCCACACATTGTGTCAACCAGCCAAGTAGCGGCCACTTCCAAGGTGGAAGTGATTACACATAATCCCGAGCCTTCATCATCCAACGAATTCAAATCTATGGATCCATCTTCAAACAATGCCAAATCTTTGCCATACAGAAACTTCTGCGCCATCCTGCATCCCTTTATTATACTCTTCCGTTGGCGGTCGATACTCCAGTTTGTATTGAGTGATTGAGTTATTCAGTTATAAAGCGATAGTAGTATAGACAGCTGATAATATGACAATTAAATTGAAGATATAATACGAGATATAAGAGTGGAGTGAGAAGAATAGATAGATTAAACCATACGGCTAGATATGCACAAGCAGCCGTGCCGAACTATGAGAAAAAGATATAGATATAGGTCATGGATTCTATAGTCAGCAGAACCAAAGATTCTAGTCGGAACCCAAGATACACAGTGTTGATTTATTTCAGTTCATCTACTGCTGACTACAGATAAAGGAACATTTTTTTCGCTGTTAATGCTAGTGTCCCACCTCGAACATCGGAACCATCAAGAACAGAATCGACAGTTCTATTACTCGTAAGTTTCAAACAAAACCAACCACAAAACCACACGCTTTTTGTGTAAAAGCAGTGGATAACTCTAAGGACCCTCCCCTTATGCTACCCCTGAGTACCCCTGAGTACCCCTCAGTACCCCTCAGTACCCCTGAGTACCCCTCAGTACCCCTCAAGCACCCCCTGAGCACTTGCAGATCATGCACGGGAAATAAATATTTCTAGCCGCACAATTCAAAAGTTTGCCGGAAAACTTACACTTCCTCTACAGAGAGATTCCCTATCTATCTATCATATTATCATGGATCCCGCGAGCTATCTCATGTCGTATGGCTGGTCGCATGGCCAACCGCTTAAAAAAGGCGGCCTGCGAAAACCTATTCTTGTCAAACATAAAAAAGACACCAAGGGACTCGGTCACTCTTCTGGCGACCAGGAAGCTTGGTGGGAGCGAATGTTTGATGGCCAACTCAAGAGTCTGGACGTCAATACTGGCTCATCGGGCCAAGAAGGCGGCGGTGTGACGTTCAATCAAAGACAAGTAAAAGTGTCTGGGGTCAGTCAGAATGTTTCTCCTCTGTATCGCATGTTTGTGCGAGGAGGGGTTCTTGAAGGAAGCATTCCACCCGAAGGAATCAATAGCAGCATTACAAAGAAGAAAGAGGAAAGCGAAAACAATAAGAAGACAAGCACGAAGAAGGAAAGGAAAAGTGCCAAGAGAGCAAGAAACGACGTTACTTCCGAATCAGACAAAGAGACCAAGAGTAAGAAGAAGTTTCGGAAAGACAGCGGTACCAGCCGTAGCAGGCCACAAGCAGTATCTTCACCGACCAAGATTACCAAGTCAAAGAAGTCCAAGGCTTCGAAAAGGTCCAAATCATGCCCGTCCTCGTCGTCCGCAAAGGAAGAAGACTGGGTGCGGCAGCTGATTGAGATTCACGTCAAGACCGGAGCGGTTCCTGCATAGCTCACACTACACTATTATTTTGCATATTTGCTGTATTCGCGGCACAACCTATTTATTCACGACAATATATGCTTTCTGGGTATTACACTTCTGGCCCACGGGCGCTGCCTCCGGCGGCTGGGCGCTGCCCAGACCCGTAGCTCCGCTTCGCGGAGGTCGTGGACCACAGACGACCGTCGACGGTATACGGACCCAGCCCTCCGCGAAGCGGAGCTACGGGTCTGGGCAGCGCCCAGCCGCCGGAGGCA
>JAJMIG010000117.1:0-43397 GCA_030583365.1 Sugiyamaella japonica
AGTGAACGACGGCACCACGACGAAGCCCTCCACACGAATCCCAGCCTGCTCGCGCAGCGAGCACAACGGGTCCGGGCAGCGCCCGGCCGCCGGAGGCGCAACCCCCCGCCCCGACCCTTACCCTTATCGGAGAGTGCTGGTTTCCGTAATAGGGGTTGGCGTGACTGTGAAAAGTTTTTGGGTGGAAAGACGGGACCCACTCAGGTTTTGCCCTGCATGTTAGAGTGGAACGCAGGCAGAGCAGAGGCAGAAGATTGGGATTGAGAAAAGAGTAGCCGAGTGTTAGTTAGTTAGCTTCATCGACATCGACACCAACAACCACTCGACGCAAAAAAAATGGCTCCTTCTACTACCGTGCCATCGCACCAGGACATCTTCCCTCCTGAGACGCTTCTCAAGAAGAGAAAGACCTCTGAGAACCTCATTGCTAAGAAAAGAGAGACGGCTATTGCCAAGAAGCAGGCCAACAAGGAGAAGAGAAAGGTCATCTTCGAGAGAGCCGAGAAGTACGTCAAGGAGTACCGTGACAACGAAAGAGAGCAGATCCGTCTCAAGCGTGCTGCCAAGGCCGAGGGCAGCGTGTATGTTCCTGCTCAGGAGAAGCTTGTGTTTGTGGTGCGCATCAAGGGTATCAACAAGATCGCTCCCAAGCCCCGTAAGGTGCTCCAGTTGCTCCGTCTTCACCAGATCAACAACGGTGTTTTCGTGAGACTGACCAAGGCCACTGCCGAGCTGCTGCGCATTGTCGAGCCCTATGTGGCCTACGGCTACCCCAACTTGGCCTCTGTCCGCCAGCTCATCTACAAGCGTGGATACGGAAAGATCAACAAGCAGCGCATCGCTCTCACCGACAATGCCATTGTCGAAGAGACCCTGGGCAAGTACGGCATCATCTGTGTCGAGGATCTCATCCACGAAATCTACTCCGTGGGCCCCCACTTCAAGCAGGCCTCCAACTTCCTGTGGCCCTTCAAGCTGTCCAACCCCTCTGGCGGCTGGGGTGTGCGCAGAAAGTTCAAGCACTTCATCGAGGGCGGTGCTTTGGGCAACCGTGAAGAGAACATCAACGCTCTCATCAAGGCCCAGAACTAGTCCAAAAGCTAAATAAAATTGTATGTTAGACCTCTGCCTCCCGCTCGGGGGCTCCGCGAACTGCCCCCCTGGGCCTGCCTCCGGCGGCCGGGCGCTGCCCGGACCCGTTGCTCGCTTCGCTCGGGCAGAATACGTGGGTCCAGTGCTCGCTGCTCGTTAATATCCAAGGGTACCAAGGCCCATCCTCAAGATCTAGGTCCTTTCAATACCATGAGTTGGCCTGTTTAGGGACAACACTCGGGATGTGGCATCAAAGCCAAGATACGGCCATTGGAAGCGCCAGTACCAGTAATACCGTCAGAAGAGCCGTTACGACTAAGTGAATACTCCGCTGTTATCTTTCCGTAGTTATATCATGCGAGAGCTTGTTGTGATCATCATCACTGGCAGACCGACCATGTCCCTCGCCGTGCTCTATGGCGATGTTCACTCGTTCTGGTCCTTCGTCACTCCTGGCAGCACGTCGCAGTTTGGCATCATCTGTATCAATATATATTCAAATTATTAGGAGTGGGCACCACACGACGATCAGAACACGAGTTTGCCAGTAGCTGACAAGAACCAGTCTTTGAGGTAGCACAAAATACGCCAGCTGGTTACCAGCCACAACCCGGTATCCAATCACAGCCAAAGCCACAGATAAATAGCACCCGTGTGGTCACATCAGAGGCCGTAGCGCAGCTATACGCTCTCTACTACCTCTGGCGTCCCTGCTCGCCCATTTACCTGCTCGTGTCAGCTCGAGAGCAGTTACTGACTTAAGGCTCCCCCTGCATATTTGATGCTCAAACAGTCGTGGCGATCCCCCTGAATATGCACTACTCACATTCTATCTGCTGCCTGCAGAGGCACATCCGTCTCTACTGAATTACAGCCACGATAGTTCACGACCCGGGTCTCCAAGCAGGCCCGGCTGGTCCACCACCGATCGCGCTCCTGTCGAGCCAACTGCTCCACCTGCGGCCGTCTCCGAGCCCGAGCGAAGCGAGCAACGGGTCCGGGCAGCGCCCGGCCGCCGGAGGCAGAGCAGTGGTGGGGGTGGTGGGATGCTTTACATTAAATATAGAGGAGAAGGGCGGGAGGGGGGAGTGGGGTCACTTGTTTTTGTGTTCGCTTGTTAGACCTCTGTGTTCGTCGTCGTCGGTTAGGAGGTCGTCGTCGAGGTCGTCTTCGTCCTCGTTCCACTGGTCGAAGGAGTCGTCGTCGGCCCGGGTGCTGGACTTGCCTACGACGCCGGCACCCGAGGAGGCGCTGGTGGTGGTTTTTGTGGTGGGTGGCGAGGCTTCGTCTTCGTCGTCGTCGCCGCCGACGTCGAACATGGTTTCTCCATCATTGACGGCCAGCGTGCTGCTGTCGCTGGCGGCGGTGGCGCCGGCGGTTGTGTTGCGGGTGGTGTGGGACGACTGGTCAAAGTACTTTGCGGCGGCGGGCCGGTCGTCGCCGAGCTGGGTGTCGGACGGAGGCGCAAAGTCGTTTAGGGTGGTTCCGTCGTCATTGGCACGCCGCTGCTGCTCTTCGTCATCGAGCGACTCTCGAAGCGAGCCGATCTCAAACTCTTGGGCCTCCTCCTCGTTCTGGGCCAGCTGGCTGGACATGGCAAACCGCCGGTTGTTGGCGGTGGGGCGCCAGATGAACGCCACAAGACAGAAATCAATAAAATACACCACGTTCAGCCATCCATCAAGAATGAACCATCGCGACTCCCAGTGTTTGGTGATGAAGTCGAGCGTGGACTCGCCAGCGAGAATAAGCGAGTTGATGAAGAAAAACGCAAAAATAACGATAATCGAGCCTAATAGGATTCTCCACAGATTCTTGTACATTGCAGCCTTGACATGTTGTTTACGAGTCGCAAGGTACTTCATGGTGCCCGTAAGAGACGACAGAATCCATACGTAGAAAACCGTCATTGTGAGCGTGAGGGGTAGAATTACAAGCAGAATGAGCGGGTTCTCGGCCGACTCGGGCGCTATTAGATACGAAGACACCGTGTAGATGACGGCAAACACAAAATGAGCCACTCCCAACGCCTGGCATTTCCACATGACGGATCCCAGAGTGGGCTTGACAACTCCATACCCCAAACAAACAATCAGGAGCAGGAAAAACGTGTACGCGTTCCGCAGAGCATCCAGAATGGAAAGGAATACCAGGTACACCACAGTGCCTCCCGAGGCTCCCTTGGAGTTGACCAAGTCATAATAGCCCCAAATAACAATCATCTCAATGACCAAAAAGCCACAAATGGCTGTGATATAGTTTTGTACAGGAAGAATATCGGCTCGATGCTGCACATATGAGAACATCCACAGAGCAAACACTACCAAATAGGCCAGTGCCGCGCCGCCAAAAAAGGGGAGTTTGGGGATCTGACTGGCCGATAAATGTCCAAACGCATTCTGGTACACCACTGCTCCTGTATATTTGAGTTCTGGGCTGCTTGGAAACGTCGACACACAGTAATACCCAGACTTCTTGATTGGATAATGGATAGCTTTAGGCGCCTTGACGTCGATCCGCTGACTGGTTATCTGGGCATATAATGGAGGGATTTTCTCCTCACCGCTGAGATCGCTGGTGTGATTGCCATCACCCATGTTCACATCGACAAGAAAAGTGCCCAATTGCTCACGAGTACAAATACCCGACGCAATAGCTCCCTCATCACAGATGTATTTCTTGTTACCGTCGCCATGGACCGGAACGCCTAGCATATCAACATTTCGGTACTCAAAAATCACCACTGCTATCCAATCGTTCTCCTTGTCGCTGGGAGATGTAAATACCACATCAATAAATGAATCATAGGCACCATTCCAATCCTGTTTCGAGTAGATTCCCGAGCACACTTGACGATTGGACTTTTTACTTTCTACCTTGACTTCATCTGCACCCACTGACGAAATGATTGAAGAGATCACTGCCAGCACGAGTCCCAGGATCAAGCTTTTACTCAAGCCATGATTGCCTATGCGAATCCCCATTGTAATAGGACCGTGTGTATGTGAATGTGAGCTCTGATTCGTTTTTTAAATGAAATCGTTAATTGAATGTTAGTAGCAGGAGCTGTCAGACGTGATTGGCACGGAAGCACGGGCTGGGGAGCCAGAATGGTGACGAGCAATGGCGGTGCAACTTTGGCCCCCTTATAGTGATTTTTATTTATTCAATAATAATAAAAATAATAGAAGGTGTGAACGATGAGCTTTAGCATGAAGAGAATGATTATTTTACAGTGGTACAATATAGTGGTACAATATAGTGGTCCGGTATAGCGATAGGGTGTTGAATATGACTGACAAATACACTCTACACTTTCAGTTGCGGTCGTATAGGCCTGCGCTACTCATATACCTTCGTCAGTACGGGTCTTATATAGCAGTCATAGTATCTAACATACTAACAATAATCCACACACTACACCGCTTCTACCTTTCTACAATTTCTAATGTTCTTTTATTCAATACTGCTATACAGTCTATTTACTTTTCACTTTTTTTGATCGACGCCATGCACGATAAGAAATGCGTACTACCAAACAGAGCCATGCACATCTATAATAAATCGGTACCATATGTAACGTTGAAATCCTCCTCTAAACCCTGGAATGCATTCTCGCTATCCAGCGTGTAGGAACTGTTCATAAGATCCGAATCAGTCGCCATGAGTAATGCATCATCCAGATCAGCAGGTATTATGATCTCGCCAACAATGCCATTATCTCCCTCCACTTCTTGAATATTACTAGTATACCCCTGGTTACTGCGACTGCCAATATCATCGCTGTTTGGCGATACCATTCCCAAGTCACCATGACTATCAGAAGTAAACAGAATATCAACAGGAGGTGACGTCGTTGATTCTTCAACTTCGACTCGGAATACATCGTTCCCGTTCGCTGCCCCTGCTGCCGCCGCTGCATACCTTTCAGCTCCGTCTCCCACTGAAACACCTCCAATACTAATATCAATATTACTACTCCACATCTGATTGGGCTCGGAAAATAATAAATCGCTGCTATTGCTCTCCGTACTGCCAGACCCAATTAGTTCGTCGCCACTCATTTGCTGACCCAGCGGAGATAGGTCGTAATCATCATCAGAAACAGAGTCCCCAAATGCCAGCAGAGATTCCGCCAAATACTTATTGCCAGTGTTTGTAAACACCGCTGGAGTCGATCGTGTTTGAGAGCGTTCCGGTATATTGAGCCATGAATTCTCCGGTAATACTCCATTTCTTTGACTAAGAGGAATTATTTCTGGGTCGAATCTCATTTCACTTGTGGTCGAAGTAGCGGTCTGAGGCGGCGTCAATAGTCCTGCACAAACCTTGGATGGCTGGAAAGAGTACAGCTGACCAATCTGCCCATGAAGCTGGTTATATGGTCCAGTCAGTTTATGAAGCATGCAGCGAGTCGCTTCTTCTGATACTGAGAAATCATGGCATTTCATCCATCGACTGGGATCCTTGGCACTTTTCACAGAGAAAGCAGGCGTACTTGTAAGACAAAGGCTAATGATCCCCGCTGTTGGATTATTTTCATCCACCGATAGAGTCACCTTCTGCACTGCCTTTGCCGGAAACTCCATACGGAATCTTGTGGTCCCATCAAACATCAAATAGGTAAACATGGACTCCAGCGGGCTGTATAATACTGTCAAGTCATCAGGAACCAAGCCGTTAGTAGCATTAGGAGACGCTATTCGTCTCCAGCTACCAATCGTAAGCGACCGGCAAGAAAACTGAATAACTGATGTAGGATTATTATATCCTCGAATCGGATGCCTATGATCCAACGAACTTGCGGACCGAGAAAATGCAGAGTACATGTCTCCATATGGCGATATAAACAGGTTGTTTTTTCCTGCCACATGGCATCCATAACCATTAGGAGTCGAGTTACACGAATCATCAATAGGAGAATCTCCAGACCCAGAAAAATACCCATTATTCATAATATTTAAGCCTAGCGGGCTGAGTGCTCCATTGCCACCAATATTGTTATGCTTTCTACTGAACTGCTTCTGCTTTGCTCGCTTGTTTTGAAACCAAATCTGAACGGACCTCTCCGTCATATCGATCTTTCTGCCAATCTCTTCTCGAATCTTAGCATTTGGTGTTGTATTTCTTTCAAACTCCTTTTTAAGAACGGCAAGCTGAGTTGGAGTAGCCCGCTGACGTTTTTGGTTCTTTTGTTGTTGAGTAAGAGTCGACTTTCTTGTTCTTGTTGCGCTGCCACTACCGGAACTCTGTGACGACGACGGCACTGTTGGGTTCATAGACTGGCTACTGATTGCTACACTCGACATTTTGTTTTCTGATACAGGAGCAAAAATACAGGATCTTTTGAAATCATTCACTATAATTATATACCGCCTGGAATCTCCGAGAACCAAAAGTTTTTTGTCGATTATTATTACTAGTTTAAATATTTTATCACTTCTTATGTATATGGAAATAAAGTCAAAGGGTGAGTGTGGGGTCCGCCGATTTGGGCAGATCAGACACCACAATGAGGTGGTTTAGTTGTTAGAAATATAGTTAGCCGGGCTGTTGTTGTCAAAGCTTGCCCGAGCACAAACGCCTTTTCCATCCACCCACACTCTAATAATGGGCCAAAGCTATGTCCTTTGACCAAGCAGCCCAGTCCCAAACTAGGTAATTGTTCAGAAACAGGCAAACTGCATGGAGCAAGCCCCTGTTGATCTTGCAATTAAGGTTGCCTAATCTAACAGGAAGGAGTAACCTCTAGAAAAAAATAAAATATAAAAAATTCACCAGCTGAGTTGCCACTTCTATGTTAGTTATTAATACCTAAAGTGCAGGATAGTCAGGGAGAAAGATTTCTAAACTGGTACTAGTCATAGCAGTACCACTGGATACTAAAGAGAGTAGCTTTGAGCCCATATCTACGACGACGTGGTTAGCGCACCCACAAGAGAGAAATATACTAAAAGCAAAAAAATTTCAAAGATAGTTCTTCACGCCTTCATTGAATGATAGAGTTTTTTTGCCAGATTTCGAAACCCCCGCTCTTCTGCGAGAACGAAGCTCAAACCTATGTTTCATAATTAAACGAAAAATGAAGCAGTTGACAAAAAAAAAGCTTTCAGTGCCGTGCCGAGCAAAGTGGTTCAAAAAAATCATAATATGTTCAGTAGCTAAGTTTTACGTGCTAACCGATTATTGTGCCAGTGTGTGAACCTTACGAACCATGGAACAGTTTGCCGAAACACTATTTTTGCAGAAGGAAATTCAGATAAAACAGCTTTCTGTATCAGCCGGTCTACAATCTGTGTTCAGGGCCACAAACAGGTGCGACTTGACTGAAAAAGGAGCTCCGGATGGCCATAGGTGCGGTGGAGATTTCGACCCTGCCGTCATGGTGCCCGTAGGATATTGCTCATGTGCTTGTGGGTGCCATGTGGCATGACAGCTTATAGTTGCCTGTTTGATCTAGTTCGGCTCTAACATAACATATATAAAAATCTAAAGTCTAATTTTCGAGTTACGTTGCTATCCGGCTCTTCACCAGGCTTATTATGCCGAACATGTCATTGGACTACCATTTTTACGAACCACTGAAGGTATGTATTGTCACTTGTACAAGTAGACGAGACATGATCTGAAACAAGTGCTTTGGAGAAGGGCAACGGCACGGCAAAGACACTGCAGAGAAGCCGACCTAGCATATATGGAGCACGATTCTAGACAAACAGAAGGAACTGTACGACAGGAAATTGAAACAGATAATATGTATATGGTCCGGGGTAACTAACGCGGCACTGAAAAAGCTTTTGAACGGCATAACTGCGACTCAGGAAGGTCTTGTTGGAGGTGAAATGAACTTTCAAGAATACTCTTTGCCCATACTTGAAGGTGCTCCCAGAAGCTGATATTTACACCTGCATATGCCTTTTCCTGGGAATAAATGACAGTGCAGAGACCCTGAGCGCTAGTGCATTATCTACTTGCATGTTTGTACATACTGATTGAGGTTAGGGCCACCACGGCATTTCAGCAGAAACCTTAAAACTCGAACCAATATTCATTCCACCAGTAGACCTAATACTCATAGCAAGGATGTCGGATAAAGACAGCATTCAAGAAACCGAAAAGTCCGAGGACGTGAGGACTAAGTTCACGTTTGATAAAGACCATCCACCGACGACCAGGTTCGGCGAGTTGCCACCTACCAAACCACACTCGTATCGCCCTAATCGGCCCATTGGTGGTCAGCATCAGAGTATAGGCAACCATGGACTGCTGGGTCCGGGTCATCGGCCTACGGTAGATATTAAGAAAGACTTCAAGTCGGGGTGTGAAGAGAGTGGGAGCTCAGAAAGCCTCCATCACGCCGGCATAAAGGGCGAGAAGGCCACTCCATAGATTGAGCCCAACTATACGAAATAGGCCCTGAGTAGCCGATAAGTAACCGTCTAATTCTGTATAAATTATGTTATTGTGGTGATCATATACAGTGGTTTACAGAGCGTTACGCTATAGAAATACAAGAGCAAGGAAAATGGAAAAGACGGCCCAGTTACTCAGATATGTCCAGGAGAGGGAGGAACCGGCCCAGTATCCCAGTTTTTAGGTTCCGAGCCGAGCACGAAATTCAACAGTCCTCCATTGACAAACAGATCATTATGGCTAAACCAGTTTTGGTTATGTTCAATCCCGTTGAAGAACACTTGCTGGACATAATAGCTGTTGTCACTTAGGTTTTCGGCAGTGATGGCCAGTAATCTGCCGGATGGCAATCTCAAACTGAATTCAGACAGAAATGGAGATGAAACTAGATATGTAGTGGTGCCTGTGATTGGATACAATCCAATGAGATTCCAGAAAAGCCATGCCTGCATTGCTCCGCTATAAACATATGTTAGAGAGAACTCCGTTGACTGACTTTGTTGCTTGAACTTACGCATCCGAGTTTCCAGGAAGACCGCTATCACCCGAATTGAAGTGATTGTTAACTAAATATCGGGTAGTTTGTACAGTTTTATACTGCGCGTTGACAAAATTGTATAAAAATGGAGTTAGGAAACTGGGCTCGTTACCAATGTCTCCAAGAACTGTCCCTCCATATACTCCAAACATATCGTCCAAGCGTTGAATAAAAGTGTGGTTGCCTCCTGCGTATTCAACCAAGGTAGCAATATCGTGGGGCACCGCGAATCCATATTCGACCGGTTTGCCTTCATACTCGTCGTTTCCCCAATAACAGCCTTCACATGACATTGGTTCATAGGCGGTATAGTTGAAGGTGCCATCTGCGTTACGAGGTTGAATAAACCCCTTGTAGGAATAGCCATTGGCGGTAGCTTCCGGATTCCAAATGTTTCGCCAGTTTGCTGATCGGTTCAAATATTTCTCATAATCTTGAGTCTTTCCAAGTCCTTGGGCAACAACTGCAACCCCAAAGTCATCCATAGCATATTCCATGGTTCTAGTGACGCTTCTGGTATAGTTTCTAGTAATGTATCCATATTCGAGCCAGTCAGGAAGGGCACCCCGGCCGTCTTTAGTCGATGAATCAGTGGCAAATGGATCATTGTTATTAGGTGGCTGGACCTCTGCATCTTTGAGCAAGGCATTATAACCATCGTACCAATTTATTGAGCCATAACCAACATTCTTTATGAAGGCGTCTGCAAGCACGATGTCGGCATTACTACCACCTTGAGTACGACCATTCTGATTAGCAGATCTGGCATCAGGCATGAACCCGTCGTTTTTGTAAATGTCGATCAGACTCCTTACCATTCCTGAAGCATGAGATGGGTTCATTATGTTGAGCAGAGGAGTCAGACAGCGAAATATGTCCCAGATGGTGAACCAGTCATCGTAATATGGTTCACTAGACGACCAATAAGGGTTTTCGCCAGTTCGGTTGGAAGGTAAAAGATGGGTGGCATATAAGGAAGAATACAACATGGTTGCAATTGTTGAGTTTGAAGTGTCGACGCTGACTACTTTGGAAAATACCTCGTTGTTCCATGCCTTGAGGGCCTGAGAAGTTGTGGTTTGGACATCATAGTGATTGATTTCGGCCGCCAAATTAGCACAAGCTTGACTAGCTGATATAAACGAGATTCCTACACGGCTATTGATATTCGTTGTACCTGGTGGGAATGTGAAAATAATTCCAGCTTGTTGATCCTGAGTATTTGAAGTCACATCAAGAGTTCCAGAAGACGTTGATTGACCTAGAAAGTTGGTGACGCTGTCTGCAGGGGTATCAAATTGTCCACAATAGAAGATGGACCATGCGCCTTGCTCGCCCCAACCACCTTTGAAAGTGTTCTGTCCAGTATATTGTGCCAGATTGTCCGACACCTGTATAGTACCGTTGGTAAAATATTGAGTCCAATAAGGTCTACTAGGAGCGGTCAAGTGATGGGTGATGTTAACAACAACATTTGCAGTTTGGGGGGATGGAAATGTATAATGATAGATACCAGCATGGGCAGTAGCGGCAAACTCAACATTCACTCCGTTTTGAAGGAACACCTGATAATATCCAATAGAAGCATTATCCGAATTGGCCTATATGGTTAGAGAAGCAGGGGGCCGGGCGATGTACTAAGACATACCCTTGACTGAGCGTTTTCGATTGCCACGTTGACTTGCCCTGTGAGTGGCAGCTGAGCAACAACCCCGTATTGTGGGGCTCCGCCAGTTCCACTCTCATGCATCATGGAAATGCCATTAATGAGACCATCTGGTGCGTATCCAGAGTATGCATCTCCGGAGGCAGAGCGTATAACGTCGATTCCCATTTTCACCATTCCAAACGGAAGTGTGGGACCGGGAAACACATGGCCTCCATTGTCGGCTCCCAAGAAAAGGTTAACATACTGGTTTGGATTGACAGACGGGAAAGAGAACGACCGGCTATTTCGCTTGTCAAGACTGTGGATGGCTGCAGAATGGACACATGCAATAAACAGCGCGAAAATAGTGGCGGTCCAGATGGATGTTTCCAGCTTCATGATTGTAGGCTAGTGGATTTTGTCGCCCTCATTTTTGGCCTGAGAGGGCTCTCATGTTTATATAGCATCATCATAGTGAATAGCGCATGGCCAGAGAATTCATCAACATGTGCCATGAACATGTTTTCTGGATCCTCAGTTGGTTGGTAACAGCTACGATCTACGACGAATTGTCGTAAGTTCCAACACGTGTATGATAAGACGTTTTTCATATGCAAATTGTCATTTGAAAATAATACTGTTTGAAATGTGTAAGATCGTCACAACTGCGCTATTGCAAAAAATCAAGCGATAAGACGAACGTATGATATCATTGACTGGCCTTCAGTCTGTTTCACAGCCCTCCGCGAAGCGGACCAGCAGGTCTGGGCAGCGCCCAGCCGCCGGAGGCAGACCCCGTTCGTCACGGACACAGATTCTGGGCAACCTGTCTTGGAACATAGATATAAATGGTAAATCCATTTAGGCAATATAATTGTTGTTCCAATGCATTGGCATGTCGGTGAGATCCGTGAACCTGCTTAAATGCATCTTCACGAATCAGATGGTGTGGGGCCGAGGATCAAGCTATAATACCTTTAGGCAGCATATTAAGCGATAGATTAAGCGACCTGTTAAGCGCAGATACGCAATTGCTGGTGCCGTTATCAAATTAAAGGGTGCTGCTTGCATACACGTGCATGGAGTGCATTCAGGGGTAACCGCAGAGCACTTCTATTACGAGTGTGTAACGGCGTCGATCGTGTTATGATCGGCGCAGCACGTGTTGACTGACGAATAAACATTGGCAGTTTTGGTATTGGCATACGAGTCGGACATTTCGGAGTTATCAAGAGAGGTGGAGTATAAGTGTCGATTCGATGGATTAAACACGAGGTGTCGGCCGCGCTCAAGGGGTACTTTTGATTGGGTAGCAATGATCGAATAGCAGAGTCAAGAAACTTCCTATAGAAACTTCTACATACTATGTACTGTGTTCTAAAATCTTATACGAAGTCCTCTTTTAACGTATTGAGTAGCAGCCCAAATAATCAGCGCGTTACATACGCCGACATAAGCCAAATCTGAACCCTGGGAACCAAGATAACTGGAGAGCCTGCTCTTTACCCAGTCATCAATGCCAAACTTGTGTAGCAAGGAGTGCAAGACCGCTGAAGTAAAGTATACCTCAATTGAACGACGGCCAAGGCATTCCAGACCATAAGTAACAAAAGTGGGCAGATAAGGCACGGCCAGGTCGATCAAGGAATATTTGACAATCGAAAAGCCACTGGCTATCAAAGTGAAAGTAGGAGACCAGTATGGTTTGGACACAGGAACATATTGAGGAAACGCCTTTGATAACAGGATTCCTAGTGAAGCCAGAGACCCACCAGTCAACAGAGACTCGACAGGGGTCAATTTGCTGTTAATATACCAATTGCCAAACCACATGGAAACCGAGGTCATAACGGCACCCAACAGACCTTCAGGATCATATTCCTTTTTATATAAAGAGTGGGACCCAAACACAAAAGTATCGACTTTTGTCTGAGCTGATTTTTCAGGGTCCACAAAGGGGTCTCTTGGGTCGTCGGCCAAAAGCGTAGACACAATGGTCCATAAACCGGTAGCGACCAAGGGATAGCCGAAATACCTAGCATCAGAACATGTGGATGACACGCCAGCATTAAATAGCAGAGAGCTGATTCCAGTTCTCTGTAATACGCCCAGGAATCTAGGTTGGAAGCTGCTTCCACGATAAATGACCGAAATGGAATTGTATGCTAAACCCAAGCCAACTAGAGTAGCACTTCTTTGCCAGGGAGTAAACGACATACCCGACAGAAATGCAAAAGTGGGGAACACGGTATCTGCATATGTCATTGACTTGTCTTTGATGGAAGCATGGTTTAGACAAGTAGTAGTGAGATTGACTGTTTCCATTTCCAGCACCGTCGCGCCTCGAACGAGGTCTCTAGTTAGATGACGCATTTTGTAGAGGGTGGACTAAAACAGTTGAGCTGGCAAATGAGACGCGACACGTGAAATGTATGCGTTTACTATAGATTGAAACGAAATGCCCAATATTTGTATCACGGTCGACGTTTATGTTTGTGGTATGTTGTTGACATGTGAAATTGTTGAGGAAGATAAAGTGGCAGCAGATAAGGCATGGCTCCGTAAGGGGGATGCGCGGCTGGGGCACCCCGGGCTCACGCCTCCGGCGGCTGGGCGCTGCCCAGACCCGTAGCTCGCTTCGCTCGGGCTCTGACCGACGGCCATGGCAGGCTCCTAGCACTCGAGCGTCGGTCAGAGCCCGAGCGCAGCGAGCTACGGGTCTGGGCAGCGCCCAGCCGCCGGAGGCATGGCCCCGGCTCACAGCACAGCGGTTTGAAGGGTCTCGGAGAGTGCGGCACAGGGGACTGGACTCATGTATATGTCGTATTTATGACCTCGTCAAACGACGGAGGTTGGCGGAACGGACTGCGCAGTAGTGGAGTAAGACCTAAGGGCTACACAGATATTACACAGTGTGCTACAATTGAGTTCTGGAGTCTCGCGGACACAGCACAATAGAGAGTTGGAGCCGCTGCAGGCTATCTAAGACGGCCCCAGACACGACTCCATTACGTGTTTAGCCAGTGTATCGAGCGACGGACTTGACATTTCCGGCTCGACATTGACCTACATGCCTTGCAGCATATGCAACCAAGCTTAATTGCGCATGAGACGGTGAACAGGGCCGTGAGCCGCACCTCGAAGATGACGCCCAAATAGGCATCATTTCAGGTGCCTGAATGACCCCTCGCAGGAGTCCGAATCCACGACCAACCTCCAATTCCACCTGGTTCCCAGCCTCTCCCCGGCACCTCCTCCCCCGAGCGAAGCGAGCAACGGGTCTGGGCAGCGCCCAGCCGCCGGAGGCGACGCCCCAAATCGCCGGAGGCAACAACGACCCAGAGGGCCCCCCTGCGCGCGGCTGGGGCCCTAACCCCTGTCCACGTTGCCTGAAATGCTACTGCCCCTCATAGACATGCAGGCGAGAGCGAATTCACGTAGAGTGTGGTTGATTGATTGATTAACTGATTGATAGAGGCCGTTGATGTCGTACGTTTGGTGAGAGAGATTTCGGCAAGCGACAAGAGCGTACAGGCGTGCCGTATAGAGCGACAGTTATAAATAGAGAGCTGACAGCAGAGGACGAAGAGGTTAAATTTTTTTTTTGTTTTGCAATCTATTAAACTATCTATTAGCCAAGTGGTGGTATTTAATATTAGCTAATTACACTTTGGCACCGGTGAAGCAGCAACTTTAAAAGGAAATTGAATTAACAGCCTTGGATTGATTCCCCCCGACTTGAAAACACGTGGAGAGACATACATAGATTATATATATCTAATATTGGAGATTGTTTGAATTTCGATATCAATCTGATTCCATGTTTGGTAGCCATTTTTGAAAAAGCCATTTATTTTGTGTGTGTTTTAGGGCTTGACGGTCGTGGTTAGTGCGCTCTTTTTTGGTTGTTATCTTTTTGTTATTTGTTGTTTTTGGTCTATTTATTGTTTTTTTGTTTTGCATCATCTTCATCTTCTAATCATGGTAATAGATGTCAGCAGTAGGAGGAGCACGAGAAGCTCAGGCTGGAGTCGGTTAAGCATGGCCACAACGTCTCTGTTTGTGTGTTCGTTATTGAGTCGTGTGTCGGGTAGTCATACGTTGCGGTTGGAAAACGATTACGAGAATCGGGTCTATTTTGCCGTGGAGCTGGACGACGGCACGGATCCGGCGTCTTTCGGCAGCAAGTATGGCAGCAGCCATAACTGGACTTTGGAACAGCCGCTAGGAAGTCTGAAAAACCATTATCTTTTCTCGGTTGACAAGACGGCTCAAGAGAGTGCTGCGTTGTTGCACAATATCGGATCTGGCCATACCAAAGCAGAACATCATTTAGAAACGAGACATATGTTTACTGATGCCTGGGTTGATGAGAGACGACTGGTTCATCGAGGAGCGCTGATGTCGGATGGACTAAAGTCGTTACAAGTACTTCACACTCATCAGCTCGTCAAACGACTTCCAGTGCCGCCAGTGGACTCGTCGCTTCAAATGATTGATCAAGTGCGACAAAAGTTGGAGATCAAGGACCCGCTGTTTGAAGCGCAATGGCATCTCGTGAATCCTCTTCAGCTCGGCAATGATATCAATGTGACTGGTGTGTGGTATCAGGGAATCACGGGCAAAGGCGTGGCGGTGGCGGTGGTAGACGATGGGCTGGATATGGATCACAAAGATCTGAAAGCCAATTACTTTGCTGAAGGGTCGTGGGATTACAATGACAACGGGCCTGAGCCACGACCCCGGCTCAGCGACGACCGACATGGCACCAGATGCTGTGGAGAAATCGCTGCTGTTCGAAACGACGCCTGTGGAGTGGGCGTGGCCTATGACGCCAAAATCGCCGGCATTCGTATCCTGTCGAAACAGATTTCCGAAGCCGAGGAAGCGCTGTCTTTGAACTATGCCATGGATAAAAACGACATTTATTCGTGTTCTTGGGGTCCACCAGACGATGGCATTGCCATGGCATCTCCCGGTCTATTGGTGAAAAAGGCCATTTTGAACGGCATTCAGAATGGCCGCAAAAAACTCGGCAGTCTCTTTGTATTTGCGTCTGGAAACGGAGCTCGTTTTGAAGACAACTGTAACTTTGATGGATACACAAACAGTATCTATTCCATTACTGTTGCGGCCATTGATCGAGCGGGACTACACCCTTTTTACTCTGAAGCGTGCAGTGCTAACATGGTTGTCACGTATAGTTCTGACGCGGGCAATAACAAAATCGTCACCACTGATGTTGGCGGGTCTTGTACTGACCAACACGGAGGTACGTCTGCTGCTGCTCCTATAGCGGCCGGAGTATTTGCTTTGGTTTTATCAGCCAAACCGGATCTTTCGTGGCGTGATTTGCAATACTTGGCTGTAGACACTGCTGTGCCCGTCAATGTCCAGGAGCCTGGTTGGCAGACAACGACCATTGGGAAACATTTCCATCATAAATATGGCTATGGGAAACTGGATGCGTATGCGATTGTCGAGAAAGCCAAGGAATGGAAGAATGTCAAGCCTCAGTCGTGGTATTTCTCGCCCAAAAAGCAGGTGAAACAGCCAATTGAGTTTAATCACGACGGCGTCAATGGCGGAGCAAAGTCGACAATTACAGTCACGAAAGACGATGTTGAAAAGGCCAATTTGGAAAGAATCGAACATGTCAATGTACTTGTGAATATTCAGCAGGAACATCGAGGTGTCCTGACCATTGTGTTGACGAGTCCTGACGGTATCAAGTCTGAAGTCGCTGCTCCTCGTTCCAGAGATACGTCTAACCAGGGTATTGTTGATTGGACGTTTATGAGTGTTGCACATTGGGGGGAATCGGGCATTGGCGACTGGCAGTTACATGCTTATAATGACAAGAAAGAGGGTGTCAATGGCGAGTTTCTTGACTGGACATTGAAATTGTGGGGAGAAGCAAAGGATGCATCAAAGGCCAGATTGTTTAGCTTGGATGAAGATTATAGTAATGACGGTGGTGGTGAGGTGACGACTAGTCAGGTATCGCAACCTAGCACTGTATCGATTCCTGCTACTACGTCTGTTGCAACAGCAGCGAGCACCACCGCTGTTTCGCCCAGCTCAGCTGCTTCATCGACCACCCCGACTGCCTCTCCAACTGCTGCTCCATCGTCGTCGTCGTCGTCCATATGGTCCCTGATCCCTACGTTTGGCCTAACAGGAAACACTCTATCTTGGGTGTATGGATCAATTTTGCTTATTGCTGGGTTCATTCTTGGCGTGGCTACGTATCTGGTGGTGTCGAAACGAAAACAACTGCTGTCCAAGTTCAGACGTGGACAAAACATGTCTTCTTACGAGTTTGATCTTATTCCATCTGCTGCCGAGGCCGAAGAAGAGCGCGAGTTATTTGGAATTGCAGATTCGGATGATGAGGGAAGCGACGACGACGTACGGGGGCGGTCCACTGAACCGGATCACACGCCCACCGAATCCGAGATTGAGTATTCGGGCGAGCCCAAACCGAAACACGGCCGCAGTCTGTACGACACGTACACGCAGACCAAAGATCTAGACGAAGAGACGGAAATCTTCAAGGTGGACTCTGATGAGAGTGAGGTGGACAATGACTCAAACGGGTCCAGCAGTACTGGCGGTAATGCTGAGAACGAGGATGGTAGAAATGTATTGTTGCACTAAAAGTAAAATAAATAGAAATGTCGTTTAATATGAATGTGCCCGAGTGTGAACGGGGCAACAGTTCTTCCGGCAATCGGTACAACTGTTACACTAAAGCAAGCTGAATGTGAACTGGCAGCAGTAATCGGTACAACTGTTACACAAAAGTAAAATAAATAGACATGTCGTTTCGTAAACGACCAGCAGTACTGCCGCAGTCGGTACAACTCCTACACTAAATCAAGCTAAATGAAAACCTTCTTTAAAATCTCCTTAATATATCCACCTGAAACCCTTTGTACGCCCGTCTCACATGCTCTACTCTGTCTCCTTCACTTGTACGGCTGCTCTTCACCATGTCGCTTGCGTATGAAATGCCATGCTACACCTATGGAGCTCGAGTTAAATTATTGCATCACCAGCAACACATATTTTCTAAACAGCAACAAGTGATAAAAGTGGAACAGCATTGAAACACAAGTCCACATATACCTGCTGGCAGCGATTGCAATCATGGAAAATAATCACCACCGAAGACCCAGTATGATTGTCCATATTCCAGTGAGCTTGGGTCCGAATGGTGAACGGATCGTTCCTGAGAGCGCTGTTGGCGCTGTTGGCGCTGTTGGTTCCGTTGGCGCGGTTGGCTCCACTGGTAACGAATACAATCAGCCACCTAAAAGGTCATCGTTTTCAGTTGCCGGATTGTTGAATGCCGTTGAAGATGATTACCGACCGTCGGTCATTAATGGAAATGGTGATGTTAGTTATAGCGGCGGCGACGTCAGCTATAGTACCACGGGCACGCCTGAGCATGTGTCGAACTTTTCAATCATCAACCACTCGGACTCTTTTCTTCATCCCGACGATGTCAAGATTAGTAGTAGCACGCCTCGAATCAAATCCAAACGAGGCTCGATTTCGAAAACTGCCAATGGCGATACTCCTCCTAAAAGTGGAGGCAAGGGAAAAGGCAAAGCTGCCGGAGGCAAGCGTGGTCGTAAGCCTTCAGTGTCATCGACGTCATCTACTCCAGTAAATGGAAATTCACATGGTGGTGGTCCAGATACACCGTCTAGTAATGGAGGTTCTAAACGAACATACAATCGCACGTACCAGACTTTGTTAATAGCCACCAAAGTACGTCACCTGAAAAAGGGCGATGGCGAACCGCTGTGGAGAGTGGATATTCAGTACGACTTCCTGACTGCCGTATTCAATAATAATCTGGCAGTATTTGGCAATAGTTATGTGGGCACCAGGGGCCATACGTTTGCTGATATCTATGTGGATGCCATGGCCCGATCATCCAAATGCTCGAAAGTTCTGCGTGAAAAACTGCTTGGAGATAAAAAAGCTGGCTTGAATATGGCCATGGTTTGTCTGTTGGTGAACGTGGGCAGAATGAACACGACGCTGAATTTCTTTCCGGAAATGAAAGCTCAATTAAGAACATATCATCCTATCCCTTCGCTTCAATCGCGATCCAATCAGTCAGACTATAAACAATTACAAGATGCTCCAAGACTCAAGAGTATTCTAAAGGGCGCTTGTGAGGACCGACCCGAGCCCGGGACTATGGAAGATCTCATGGCTGCGGGAAGAACTAAGCCACGCACAAATCCAATCAATCTTCTTTTCCTGCTTTCAACCTATGCTTTGAAAGTCGAAGAAGCGTTTTTCACTGATAATTTTGAATTCTTTGACTTGATTATGAATAAAGAGCTTTCTAGTGAAAGTCGAGCTCGCGCATTCCTTTGGCTGGTCTATGCATATCTAGAGACTGATCTGACCATTGAACAGTTACAGGAGAATCCGTTTGGTTATGGCCAACAGGACGGCGTCAAAGTGCCTGCGTTGCGACGTCTTTCTCCCGAAGAAGTGGAGCTGGAAAACGTGGATCCCATTTCCGAAAAGGAGTTTGGCGCTGAAATGACCCGAGTCCGTGCCGAATATCTAATCCAGACCAACCAAGTAGCGGTGGGTGCTGAACCCATTGCCAGTGAGGATGTTGACGGCAGTGGTGTTTTTGACTCGAATGTTTCTATCCACCGTTCCCCTTTGGGAGACACTCCTAGTCGTCATGTGTCATTAACTAATCGTCGAGGAAGACGACAACATGTGCCTGATGATTCAAGCAATACGCCCAGTGGTGGGTCTAAAAAACGCAAACTTACTGGAGCTCCTACTAGACGGACTCTTCGAACACGGGCTGTTCATAATTATAAAGAAGTTGGTGAAGATGACGAGATTGAAAACAGACCTGCTGTTTCCGAACAACAGCACCCGCAGCACCTTCAGGTGCCTCAACCGCTCCAACCGCTTCTACCTGCCACACATAAAAACAAGGTCAAACTTACAGTCAAACTGGTGAAGCGATCAAAAGAGGAAGAGGAGCGAGAAAGGCGGTGCAATATCCGCATCAGCCAGATGCTCCAAGAAAAGTACGAGCGACGAAGACGAATCCGCGCTCGTCAAGGAGCGCTTAGAAGGACGTGGTGGAAAATCCAAGACCTCGATCCTTTATATAACTCTGACGATGATCTGAGTACTTTACAGCAAGAAGAGTCGACTCTGATTGCTTCTGCTGTGTCGAATCCAGTGCCAGATACTGATGCTACTGATGCTACTGATGGTGTTGGTGGTGGTGGTGGTGCTGCTACCGCTGAGAATATGACCACTTTGGCAGGGGCGGTGGCCATTAAGCCCAAAAAACGGCTCAGGAAGTCGTCGATAGCGCCTCCTCACATTCCCGCTAGCCTGGACGACTTCCCTGGTGACTATGGAGAGGAGCAGACGTCTGTGGCACGAGCCATCCGACGGTCTCTTCGATGGCTTGAGACCGCTGACCATCCTCCAGTCAATGGCCGCCAGGCAAATGGAGCCTTACCCGTGGCTGCTCCACCATCACCACCTGGACGAGCCCATGGTAGTGATATTATGGAGGTACATAATTTATTACAGGAAGTAGCCAGTTAATCTGTAAATATCTAACTGAGCAATATATATATTAATCAATCATATCATAAATCATACAAGCGGCCCTAAACACTCCTTTTCGTTTTATCAAGGAACTGAACACCACTGCCTGGTTGTCTAGTGCAAAGTCCTTAGCTACAAGGTCAGCGTTAGTGAGTGAAGGGTGTTTGTGGGAGAACATCATCAAGCTACTTACTACCGAAAGAAACACTCACCCTCGACATGGCACCGCCTAACTCGTCCATGTCGATTTCCCACCTCAGCGTCAGTGGTGTCTTGCCTGTCAGAGTTATAAAGGTCGACTTTTTCCACAACACATTATCCACTCTGTATTTGGATGCCAGTTCACTAAACACCCGATACCGCTTCATGGCCAAATTGCCGTACTGAGCCAACCCATACAGGCAAAAGCTGACGTTCAGGTCCTTTTCCATTCCGTCTACAAACTCGCCAATCTCTTTCCGGACCCACGGCGACACCCGTATTCGAAACGAAGACACTTGTTGGTCCGGTAGCTTGACTGACATCAAGGCGTGAAAGTTGAACAACGCTACCTTTGTCGGTCTGCTGTTTCCTGAGCGTGGTGCGTAGCAACGACCAGTGAACTCATTCACGTGAGTATCTCGCGATACCAGCCGACAAGCAATAGACTTGAAGCTGAATCCATGGAACAGGCCTAGCAACAGGTCCGACTCCAGTCCGTCGCGAACCGGCAGAAACAAATCTTCTGCGATCGTGCTCTCTTCGCCATTTCCTTCACACTCGTCTTCCTCCCGCACTCCACGCAATGCCAGTTCCAAATCGTTGGAGTCCAGTAACTTTTCCAACACTGAAGAATCCACACCGCTGTCTCCGTATGTACCACCACCACTATCTTTCAGCTTGTTTACATCGTCCTGCGCTCGTTTGACCAGCACCTTGAGCCGATCACGCTTCTCCAGCAAAAAGCTGCGCACTCTTTCATTCCAAATCACGCTCTCATCATGATGGCTCTCATCTTCAATCGACCTCAACCACGGAAACGACTCCATGCTTAGCCCATGACAACTGATTTCGTCAACTCTCACTAACATAAACAAACCGTCACGTGACACCCCGCCCCTGATCCAGGGGTGTCCCGCCTCCGGCGGCTGGGCTCCGCCCAGACCTGGTTGCTCGAGCTGCGCTCGAGGTACTGTCAGCAGAGCGAGGGAACGGTCCCAGCCCTCGAGCGCAGCTCGAGCAACCAGGTCTGGGCGGAGCCCAGCCGCCGGAGGCGGGAGCGAGGCAGGCGCGATAACTTCATTAGAGTGCGTTAATAGTGGCTAGTGCTTGAGCTCTTTTCCCTCGATGCTGACTCCGGATTTGCGGGCCTTGACGGTGCGGGAAGCCATCATGCGCTGCTTGATTTTTCGGAACTGATCTTCCCCGGTAGGACGGCGCGACGAGAGCTGAGAACTGAGATTCGATTGGGGGGCCACATCGAAGGTCACGGGCTTGGCAGTGGGAATGGCAGCTCTGTTACGTCTGGCAGCAGCCGCTTCTGCTAAGCTGACATATTCGCTGGCAGTACTGGCAGGACGGTTGCCCAGAGCCAGCTGACGAGCCATTTCATAGGGATCATACGACTTTGTGACCACCTCTTTATCTCTGTAGTTATCTGAGCGGCCCATGATTGGACGGGTCCATTTGCCAATCAGTTTGTCGGCAGTACGTTTGATTGCCAGCTGTGGCCGTTTGGACTTTTGATAAAACAGTACCACTTTGCCCAGTCCCGATTCTCGTAGATGAATAGTTTTGATTGGCAGCCTATCAATAGCGGCAAACAGCTCCTTCTGGATTTCGTAGCCAGGAAGCGAGGCATCAGGTAATGGTTCCAGCCATTGGCGGACCGCTTCCAGTAGGTTATTATCAAGAATGCTATCTGCTAGATTCTGTTTGCCCAGAACATCCTTTACAGCCGGTAATAGCTTCAGTTTATTGGTAGCAGGGACTCCGTTCTTGATACATTCGGCGTCGGCAATAGCAGCGCTGCGCATCTGTTCACGAAGAATGGATATCTTCTCGTCCTGCATTTGTTCGATATCATCGCCATCGAGTTTTCTTCTTTTGAAGTTGGGCTTTTTGAGAACCGCGTCGAGTTTCTCTTCCAGTTCCCGACGCGCTCTGGCTTCTGGATCCAGATCGAGGTCTTCCTGGCCATTCTGTTGGTCTTGTTCATAGCCGTCGTCGTCGTTGTAGTCGTGATTGTTCGTCCTGGTCTTTTCTTTTCTACCTGACGACGATGAGCCGGCAGGCTTTGCAGTGGTTCTTTTGTAAGAGCGAATGCTGTTGAAAACAGACTCGTCGATAATTTTCTCTTCCAGATCATCAAACTGGTCTTCATCGAGGTCGGACAGTTCGCTTTCGTCTGAATCTAGAGCATATGGATCCGCAGTTGTGGTTGTGGTAGCGGCAGCGGCAGCTTCACCGACGGCTCGATCTCCTGTTTCGTCGTCTCCATCATCTTCGAGGTTCTGGTTACTGTCATTCTCGTTCACTTCCACGTCTTTCTCGTTGGTTTCGATCTCTTTGATTGGTTCTTCCTGTGCTTCCTGTACGTCTTCTTCTCGTTCTTCTTTGTCTTCCTGTATCGACTCCTTTACAACCTCTGTATCTGACATTTTGTTTATTCACCGTCAGCTAATGATGGATGCTCAGTTATCAATTATCTAACATTTCATATCTGTTCGAGCTCGATGCCAGCCGTGCGTGAATCTACCCTTGCCGCACTATTTATCACCATTGACATTTTGAAAAATACTCTGATATCAGATACAACTACTGCTACAAATACCACCAGAACCAATCCATATCCACTCAATACAAATCCACTACTAATAGACAATGTTCAACGCTCCTTCTTCGCCTTCTGAGAATCTTCCCCAGCTGATCGAGCAGGCCCATAACACCATTAGACAGGCGGTCTATTTGGCTGCTGCTCTCTGGGCTGGTGAGTAGATTAGATTACGGCTGTCACAGTGTTGAATACTAACGAGTTATAGCTCCGTTTGCCATTGAACTTGTTAAAGGTCGTTTTTGAAAGGAGTACGAACGGGATGCGATATGCCACTTTACTCGTTTATTGTATATAACATCTTTCCTTATTAATATAATATATTCGGATAATCAGAGGGTTTTGACTGTGATTCAGGACTGATCAAGACAGATATTGAACTGATTTCAATACTGATCAGGAGGGCACTGATATTTGAAATACTTATAAGTGCTCATTTGCACGTGACTTCATAAATAAATTATCTGCTGCAGTATTCTTGATTCTGATTTCCTTCCGATTCTCATTCTGACTGTGATTCCATTTATACCTGCTATGCTACGAAATCCGTCAGTCAAAGGCCTCATAGATCACTGTGTGGTCGCGAGGTATAGAGTGAATCCTGTCCCGAAAGACTTGTCTCAGAGTTTAGCTATTTATTCGTATTTTTCACAGCAAATAGGCAAATCATCATCACCATCACCATCACCATCACCATCTCCAGAGTCACCAAGCCTAGTCGAATACAAACAGGACCGGTGCCCAGTTACTAACCAATGTCTGGAAGGACTCCGAATGGTGCTGTATGATCCATTTCGGCAGACCAAGTCATCTCTGCCTTCAGATGGCTCTATAGTGGCCAAGAATAAGCCGCGAAGCGACTTATCACAAGCGCAGATTTCAGCCTTGACTAGCCTCGAACAACTGCTCATTGAAACGAGCTCAATTAGTATTGAGGATGGAACGCAATTTGATCTTGATTTGGTGCTCTTGAGTAGAGACCGTGATGCGGTTACTATGGCCAGAGATATTTATTCTACTGCCAAGTTAGGAACTTTGGATGGTTCCAAAGACCTCCACGAAGCAGTAAGCAATGCAGACTTGCGCTATCAGACGAAGCTGGGAGCCTTGATAGATCTGTTTGAAGTTGCCGAAGCAAGTGAAGCAAGTGAAACAAAGTAAATTCATGTATATAATATTTATTAACGTGGGTCAGCTCTAACGAATCAGCTGTTCATGTATTCCATCGCGTCTTAGTAGCTTAATGTGTGTGTCTCGCAAAGCAGATGGAACGGTATCTAGTCTTTCCGCTCTCGCTCATGAAACTGTTGATGGAACCATTGGCTTACTAGTCAAGCCTACTTCCTGTTCCAGATCAGTCAGCTTCAGAGCATTGTTAAATACAACATTCTGGTGCATAGCTGTAATTCTCGGAAAGGAAACTAGTATTTTCACTGTAGTTACCTAACTAGTTCGGTAGCTGGTGAAGTCGCCTCGTTCTGCCTTTTCGTCTTACTTCTGTAAAGAACAGACAACATGAAGAATGGAAAACCGAGGGCAGAGAGAAACAACTATCTCAAAGCCTTTCGTTGTATCGTTAAAAGGCTTTGCGGCAAATCAACAGGGAATGCTAAGACGTCCAAGACGTTTCCGACTACTGCTTCTCCCGTTTCCATTTCTCCTTCTGTTTCAGCTCACTCGCAGTACAGCTGGCGTGCTCACAGTTACAAGTCGCATACCGGTCTTCCAGCTTCACCTTCTAGCACCCGGTTTCTCCAAATCGATAAGACCGGCTCACTTGGCCGCCGCTACAGATATTTTGCGGGTCTGAAGAGCGTATTAAAGGCCCTCGAAGATGAAGAGTCACAGGGTTACAGTAAATACCCCTCGTCCACCACACGAGGGCCCTGAGCCAGGGGCTGTTCCGCCTCCGGCGGCTGGGCTCCGCCCAGACCTGGTTGCTCGAGCTGCGCTCGAGGGCACGGACCTGACAGGAACTCGAGCGCAGCTCGAGCAACCAGGTCTGGGCGGAGCCCAGCCGCCGGAGGCAGATACACGAGGGCTCACACTTGGTCGGGTATTGCTCACCATCGATCCGGTTGTGCGTCACGATCGTGCTCAAAGATAATCTCGATCTCAGATCTGTGCATCAGATTACAGATGGCGACTCAACAGTAATCAGTCCGCATAGAAAAGTGGTGCGACTTTATTCGACGACCCCACACAGTACGCACCCCGCGATTCTACGCTAGACTCGCTAGTGCTGGTTGCGCTGGGAACCGGGCTGGGCAAGGGTGGATCAAGAAATTGATATTGAATTGCAGATTGCGGTGTTGTCAGGCGCACCAAGGCTGCTTTACGTGTTTGAGATTCCACACATGTCTACATGCCCCTTTTGTATCACTTGTTTTGATTGCCAGTGTATTTACGTATTTACGTGTCGCAGACCCACTGCCGCGCTGTCGCGCTGCCGCACTACCCCACTACCCCGCCACCCCACCAACGGCCCCTTTTATGGTCCCACGAATATTGTTGGGGGTAGCCAGTGGTTAGTGCGATTTGTTATCGACCACAATCATTACAGCAACTTCACAACGGGCAACACAACTGCTCATAACACACTTTAACGGAGCACCGCACAGACCGAACAGACCGCACAGACCGCACAGACCGCACAGACCGCACAGACCGCACAGACACGCAGGGCTTGCTGATTACTGAGACAGTGATTGGGGGGTGATTGGGGCAAGTTTGGGGGCGCTCGCGAGGCATGGATACGTATTTGTACATATGCATGCGGGTTGGGGTTCTGTCTCCACAATCACATGCACTCCATTTGGGACTACTGGCAAGATTTTTAATATATATATCAACCGCTGCTTCTGCCAATAGTCGCTAGGCATTTTCCCCATTACTAAATCTATTTGATATATTTTAGAACCCACAAAGGTTGTTGATTTTAGTGTGTTGGTGAGCTAGTTACATTCCGTATTTATTTTGGTATTACAGAGGACTCTGAGATCCTTGACACAGTGGCAGTACAGCTCATCGGCCGAACGGAGGTTGAGCTTACAGAAGATTTATCAGTAATCTATCACACAATAAGCGACCCACAGACTTGTAGTGTACCCCACAGAATTCATAGTGTAGGTCCACAAACAACAGAACATTTCATCCCCTTTACTATCACGCTTACGTTGGCGATAACACGCGACTCACACTTTTACAATGCCCGACGGTGCTCAGGCATGGAAAATGATTAAAACTCCTGGAACTCACACCGACCGTATAGCCCAGGCGTGCGATCGGTGCCGGTCCAAGAAAATCCGCTGCGACGGCTTGCGGCCTCATTGCTCGCAATGTCTGGCAGTGGGCTTTGAATGTAAAATCACCGATAAATTGACAAGACGGGCGTTTCCAAGAGGGTATACAGAATCCCTGGAAGATCGAATCCGTCAACTGGAGTCTGAAAATACTCGCTTATCGGGCTTGTTGGATGTCAAGGATGAACAGATGGAAATGCTTTCTCGAGTTGAGGCTGTTCATGGAGAAAACAGTTTCTCTCCTCGAAACAGCAGTGTAGGAACTACAATGTCGTCGTCGGCAGCAGCAGCACCGACCACGAGGTCCGATTCAGTGTCAAGCGAACCTGAATCAGCCCATTCAGGCACATTTTCAGACTCTCCTGACGAAGAGGACGCGTTTGTTGTTAATCATATGAATAATCTGGGCGTGGATGGCACTTATCGCGGCACATCGGCAGGTGGAGTGTTTATCCAGTCGTTTATTCAGAAACTACGAGCCAAGGATCCGAATGTTTTATCATCTGTGCAAAGTATTTCTGCCTACTTTGCTCAGACTACTCAGGGTGGAATCATCAAGTCGGCTTTAAAAACATCTCATCCTTCGTCGTACTCTTATAATAACGGAGATTTGCTATCTCCGCCTGGCTCTTCTCCCGACTTGTCAAGCAATCACACTCGTGCTGTTCTTTCTTCTCTATTTCCAAGTCGGTCAAGTGCTGATAAATTGGTGACGGTGTATTTTCAAGAGTGGCAGTCTGTATATGCGATTGTGGACCAAAATACGTTTCTCAGCCGTTATCAGAATTTCTTCAGTGACAATGAAGCGACAGAGAGTGACGAGTTGTTTGCTGCTTCTCTAGCTCTAGTATTAGGATTGGCTTGTATGGCCAACAAAGAAGGGTCTTCTTTGACTACAAATGAAATGTGGAAACTGGATTCCTTGTGGAAAAAGATCATGGCTACTCGACGGACCCCTTCTTTACAACTATTACAAGTCTCGTGTCTGGCTCAATTGTATTCGCTACATGTGGGTGATTTGGATGATGTCTGGCATTACCGTGCTCTGTCCACGTCCACCGCTTTACGATTAGGCCTCCATCGAAGTCGTAAAGCCATGCGCACCGCAGCCGGCGAGCCGCTGAGCCCTTATGAATGCGAACTAACGAGAAGAGTGTTTTGGGTCGCGTATACTTTGGACGTGTTTTCAAGCGCTGTTCTTGGATCTCCGCGGCTATTTAATGATAACCAGATCCAGTGCTGTATGCCCAAATATATTGACAGCGAGGTCGTGGCAGACTCGTTTGTCACTCCATTGCCTGGTTCTCCTGAGAGTGTTGATGGTAGCAGAAATGATGTTCCCGCGTCGTGTCAAGTTAGCGTGATTCAGTTTTCTAGACTGCTTGCCGATATCATTGATAGCGTCTACTCACCAAAGAAAGCATCTCATCGATCAAAGACAATTCTCATGCTGGATGACCAGCTTGAGTCGTGGCATCGAGATCTGGCCCCTAATCTCAAGTTTGAGTTTGCTAATGGGATTCCTACCGCTTCGCTTTCTCCAGTTCATCAGAAATCCCCACTCCTGTTGATGTTGTACCACTATGCCAGAGTATTAATACATCTGCCTGCCATTGCCGACGAGTCCAGTTTGTATTCTTATGGTAGTAGTTCGATTGTGGCGGTTATGCAGTCGGCCAAGACATATATCCAGATTTCCAATCATCTCAAGGCTAGAAATGTCACTTGTACGCTTCCTCTAAGTCCTACGAGGATGATGTTGTTGTTTGGCTCGGTGGTACTTTTCTGTGCTGTTGATTACTCCAAGGGAGGAGCTTTGCTGCAACAGTCGCGAAAGCTCATCTCTCAAGGTCTGGGCTATCTCTACAACGACATGCAACTTGGATTACCGGGCTCCATTACTGGCGAGTGTTTCCAGTGGCTGGAAGAGATTTGTGATTCGGTGTTGAATGGCAGTCCTTCTCAGCATCGCAAGAGCTCTGTTAGTGGATCAAATGGTACTAGACAAAAGTCTGAATCTAGAAGCAGGTCTCGTGAGAGGACGACAAGTTCTTCTTTGCTACAACAATCGCATGTTCCAAAGATCAAACTAGAACCATATACTGCGCATGATCGTTTGCATAATCGTTCTCCCTCTGCTGAACCGCCATCGTCATTCCAGAGCATTATTGTTCCTCATGAGCCGAACATGGACTCGAGCACGTCGGCTTTGTTGGCGACAGCTAATCTGATGGGTGTGTCGATGCAGTTACATGAACAGCAGCAGCAGCAGCAGCAGCAGCAGCAGCGGCAGCAACAGCAGCAACAACAACAGCAACAACAGCAGCAACAACAACAGCAACAACAACAGCAGCAACAGCAGCAACAACAACAGGTACCGAAATATCGATACGACCAACATTCGACCTCCGTGCCTGGCAGCTACTATCCATCTCACGACATTAATACTTCATCTGCCGTTGTCATGGCTGCCACTCCTCCAGACGACTTTTTTGATACGTCCAGTTTCGAAGATTTCGATATTGGCTCGGTGCTGGATCCGGCCACGTCCATCTCGCTGTCGTCGAAGCAAGACATTGGCCAAAGCTCGCACACAAATACCTTTTTGGAAAACTTCAACTGGGACGATTCCTATAACTGGAGCTCCTTGGCTGTGTAGGTTTTTAATTTATATTTTTATTCATTGTTTTATGTTTATGTTTATGTATGTGTATTTTTTTATGAATGGGTTTACTACAAATGCACAAGAAATTGCCAAAACAGCTTTAATAAATAGATGGCTTGGATTACCATTTCGGAAAGAGACGAACGATAATCATGCCCCCTGAAACAGCTACTATCATAAACACAACTGCCCAGATGTAAAACCACCAGCCAATGGCTTTTGTTCTGCGATATTCAGACAGTCGCGAGCCTACCTTGTTCATACTACTCGACGTTTTGTTGAGAGCAGAAGCGGTTCCTTCAACGACATCGTGATCCTGAGAAATCTTCTCTGCAAATGCTATAGCGTTTGATTTCAGTGTTGCCACCATGCCAAGAATCTCGCCTGACAGATTGTCTTGGATATCCTTTTGTAACGTCAGCTTTGATTCAATGGATACTTCTTTAGTTTCTGCAGATGGCAGTGACGAAGCACCTATGGATCTTCGACGAAGCGACTTTAAATTATCAGCTGTCGATATAGCCTCAGCTTCAGCGGCAGCCGTCTTTTGTTGTGCCTGCTGTTGCTGCTGCTTCTTGAAGAGGTCGGCCTCTTTACTTTGAACATTTCGAATCTGATGTTCCATTTGTTGCACTTTCTCGTTCAGACTCTGAATATGTAGCCTATGCCTTGATAAATCTTTTGCTTCTGATTTCTGCGCTCTACTGGATGGTGGTGCCAACTCAGACTCCAGATCTAGTAGAATACTCCTAGCATAGTCCATATTGGATAGCACTTTTTCAAGTCTGAGTGACGCCACAAATACTTCGTCGTTGTATTCATCATCCTGTATATTTCCTATTAGTTTCTCCAGCGAAGCCACTTCATCGTCCAAGTATTTAAATGTATGAAGTAATTGATAACTTGCCATGTTAACGGTTTTGACAAGTTACAAGTATGAGACTCGTGAAGTAATGTTAGTTGAATAAGCGTCGTTTTTTGTTACAGTGGTTCCTGCTATATTATATGTAAAATAAAGGAGAGTCAGTTTGTACGCATTTCCGAAAATATTGTTAGTATTTAGAGGGATTAGGGATTTCATTTAATTGATACAGCTTGAATTATCATTCACCTAGCGTGTGAGCCAAATATGGGCCAATTGCTACCTCGCCAAGGCCACTCCACTCACTGGAAGTTGACCCATTGGCTGTTTTGCCAGAATGGAGACGTCCCATCGACCTCTGACTGATTTGCTACCACAAGTAATCTCATGCTGACCGTATGACTGGTTTCAGTGCAAAAGTTAAACTCTAGACATGTCTTATATTGTTTGGGCATATATGCAGGGCTCACCGAAGGATGCCATGAATCCGCGCCAACGTCAAACATCCTTCAATCGTGTATATCAAATACCTGTTACCGGTCACCGCCTTGGCAGCTACAGAAGATTTACTACACAATGCGTCTATTGTTTATCTTTGGAGAGTGAAGGACCAGAGCTTATTAATCTATCACACAATTGATCCAGTCTAATTAACCCCGGTCCATTGAAACCAGAAATATGGAAGTAGTTCACCATCATACGACTCACGAGTGGATACGACGGTCCTAAGCTTGGCTTTTGATCATCAATCTCCATCAGCATAAACATAAGGTACGCCCTATACGATAACTGACCTAGCGTCGAATCTAAAACGTCCAACCAATCGTCATCATCTTTACTGTGGCTGGATGTTGTTCACATTGACGACCTTCTATTGCTTGGCATCCTACTACTGTCCATATATTATTGCGCTGAATATAACTCTATTGAAGATCTTTTTCGGAAGTGGTTTATTGCCGTGGTTCCTGCTACATTGATTCGGACCAAAGTTAGCATACAACAGCAGTGCAGACATGACATGTAATAAATGAATTCCATGTGTCCATGTCATGGACATGTCCACGTACACTTTTATACAATGAACCGATTAGCAATTCTCTTTATATCATTATTGATAGAAAAATACTTTAGAGAACTGCCTCCAGAACTCCTACACCCGTCCAACACCAACACTACATGGTATGCCGGCAAGACCCGGCACTCAGAATAATTGCCGAAAAGCAAATAGCCATCTGCCTGCTCTTCACATCACATTCCCGTCCTCGGCTATAATAGAGTTGCAGGTGCCTTTGGCCAATCTGATAAAAATTTTATCATATCTATAAGATCAAACGATCTGATATCTCCTAAAACGGATATGTCTCCCGCCGCTGCCGCGGCCGTGCATATTTAACCATACACCCTGTTCACTCATGTGAGAGCTTAGCCACTTAACCGGCAACCCTGCCTGGGACCTGTCGACCTTTGGTTTGCACTATTAAAGCTCTCCAAAGACACTCCTATTAATTTCCCAAGTGCCGCTTTCGATTGGCACTCGCAGACCATATGACAAATAATGCGCGATTGCAACTCTCGACCGTTCATTCGGAAAAACTTTTATCTGATGAAATATTCCCCTTCTTGGCTTGGCTTCCAATATGCTAAGCTGCTGGCGCGGTGCATGGTACACAATTCTTGGCGCAGACGAGAAACGAGATCTTCGGATCAGATAACTTTGAGATCCAGTACCTTATTAGGACTTGTGCATATTTGATTCATGGCCCAGACATTGTTGACTGATATACGAACTTACCCAGACTCTGGAGCTGATTTAGTGGCTCATGTATGGATTGAGCAGTGAGTGGTATCATTAGCGCCAGTGAAAATAAGAAGCCAGCTACCCTAGCACAAACGCTCACCCAAACATACCTACCAGAGTCGGCGTTATATTTTTCCATCGAGGGTGTCGCTGTCTGTTGCCAAAAAGTAATTACAGATCAACTCGCCTTACAATTGGTCGTGTCTGGACCTTACTTGTCCTTTTCGTAATAACTTTTCGTAGACCATGGAAGATCATATGCATCGCTTCAGTGCAGTACCCTTTAGCGCACCTTAAGTTTCATAGAAAAGTTAATAACCACAAAAATAAAATATCGCCAATTGTCAGTCATGGGAAGGCAAAACAAGCGGGTCCACCCTCCGCAAGGACTGTGAATATAAATAATAAACAGATTCCCAGACCGTTTGATAGACATTCCTGACAATCCGATCCCATTGATCATTCTCATTTTTTAACAATATATTGTTATATGAAAAAATTATGAGATCTGCTCAATTTTTCTGGCTACTTGCATTATTGGCCTCTCTATTGGCAGTAGATGTTGTAGGACAGTCTGCTAGCGGTGGAAGTGCTGTTGCCAGTATAACAAAATCCTCTGCTGGTGCTGGTGGTTCTGGTTCTGGTTCCGCTACTGCTACTGCCACTGCTGCCACCACCTCTGCTACCAAAAAGAAGAAAAAGGCTGTGGAATTATATGGAACTGCCTGCTACAACGCAGCTGGAAGATTCAATTTCGGATGTCCTATCCCCCCTCCCCTTAAACTTGCTAAACAGCTTCCCTCTTGTTTGTGTAAGAGCGAAGTATATATTGAAACAGTTGTTGCCTGTATCAACCAACATGCCAAAAACTCGACTCTTGAAAAAAAGGGCTATAAGACGCTTGAATCAGTTTGTCCAAAGTTTGAATACAACTATAAGAACATATCTCATCATCTTCCACACCTAACCGTTCTTAAAAATGACAAGGACTATTCCACCTTGCAAACCAAACCATTTGTGGTTCCAGAGTCAATTTACAAACATGAAACTGACATCATCAATCAGAAAGCCATTCATAAACGACGAGATGCTAAATATGCTGGTGCCGTACTAGCTTATTGGGGAGTTATATTCTTCATCCGTGGAGTACTGAACGCATGCTATCATATCTTGCCCCAAACACTCTTCAAGGCCAACACTCCTTTTATCAAGAAGCTGAGACGAAGATTTCTGATGCCAGCCACTGGTGGGTATCATCATTCAAAGCACAAGACTGCTGGTGACTTTACCTTTACCATTCCTCTTCGGTCCGAAACGTTGGTCATTGCCGGCTACTGTATCTTGAACTTGATTCTGTGCTTTTCAAGGAATGACTATTACAAGGACAATTTTGTTACTCCTAGTCTTCAAGCCCAGTATAGTAAACTGCTCGGTAACCGGTCGGGAGTCTTGGCCATCTCTCAATTGATGTTGGTGATTTTCTTTGGTGGTCGTAATAACTTTCTCATATGGCTCACCGGATGGCCACTAAGCACTTTTAATGTTTTCCACAAATGGGTTGCCAGAGTCATGTTTGCTACACTTGTCGTGCACGGAGTGGCCTATTCCATTAATGTGGCCGGTCCTTCCTATATCTCACACTGGCATTCAGGCTACTTCATCTGGGGTGCTGTTGGAACCATTTTTATGGGATTCATGATCCCATTGTCAATGCACTTTGTGCGATCCATGAACTATGAGCTGTTTTTGGTTATTCATATCATCTTTGCAGCTATTGGATTGGCCAGTACATGGTTACATGTGAACCATTTCAAAACAGGGTTCCCTTATGTATATGCGGCAGTTGCAGTTTGGTGCTTCGATAGGATCTTGAGATGGGTCCGTATTCTGTGGTCAGGTGTGACTTCAAAGGCTGAAGTGATTCTACATGACAATGACATGATTGAATATAAGATCGACTACTCCCAGAGATGGAGCTACTTTCCAGGAAGTTATGCGTTCATTCATGTGCTACGTCCCAACTGTTTCTGGCAGTCTCATCCTTTTACGCTCACGGCATCTCCCAAACCTGATGAAGAAGGTAAACTGGTGTTGTTTGCAAGAGTCAAGAATGGCTTCACTGCCAAAACAAGAGATTATCTTCTTACACAACCCAATCATACCGCTCGTCTACCAATGCTTATTGAAGGTCCCTACGGTCATCAGCATCCAGTACAGCATTATCAGACTGTAGTGTTAGTTGCCGGTGGAATCGGTGTTACCGGTGTCTACCCATATGCAGATGAGTTACGACGTAACCCGGATAAGAATCAAAAGCTCATTTTCGTATGGGCCATATCCAATGAACAGCCTTTGGAGTGGTTTGGCGATCAATTGCATCACCTGGCTGATGATGAAAGAATCGATTTGCAGCTTTATATTGGCAATCTGTCTACATCATCGAGTATTGTAGATCTCCACTCCGGCTCCACGACTCCGCCAAAGGAAAAGCATGTCAAATCTACCATCACTAAGGCATTCGATCATAATATGGTTCATAAATCATCTGGTAGACCGGACCTGGCCGCGTTAGTAGATCAGACGGTTGCAGAAGCTACCCAGTCTATAGCTTTTGTGTGCTGTGGACCACACTCCATGAATGACGATGTTCGAAAAGCCATTACTGACAGACTCGAGACCACCAATGCCCGAATCGATTATTTCGAGGAATCCTTTGCATGGTAAAACAATTTATTATGATATAATGAATATATTAGGAAATTATTTGTGTAGATAATGCAGCCGTTCGGTGATCTGCGTCCTCGCGTCAACAGTGTTTGTTTACATTTTGCAGCGTGCATGACACATCTACTTCACCAGTTGTAACTATTCTGTGATCCTAACACGCATCAATTATAATGTATAATACGAATGATCGTGGGCTGAGAAGATCGCCTCGACGTCAGTCGATGCCTCTGGATAAAGACAATGGCGCAATCTCATCGGCTCGTCGCAAGACGGTAAATGTCATGTCATCAATCCCTGCTGCTGTGCCTAGTCGCATGATAAATTTCGACAGAGGAATGGGGGATAATAATACAATCAGTTTTGGCAGTCGAGCAATAATAGACGACGCTGATGTGACATTGACCCGAGGGTTTGTGAGAACCGGTAGTCGCGCGTCGCTCGTACCAGCACGAGGAATTCTCAAACAAAAGAGCAGTCTTGAGGAACACACCGTCATTGGAGTCATGAGAACGCCCGGTGATGTTTCTGTGGATGAAGGCAATACCGAGTTTAAAAAGCGACGCGTCAGCTTTGCTCCGAAAGCAACGACTTATCAATGGTAAGTAGAACGATAGGCTATGAGAGCCAGGAAGAGCTTTGTGCTAACTCGTTAGGAATCGGTCTCAGGATGAAAACACTCCACCAGAGATTGTGGGGAAGAACAACAAAGGAGTTTCTACAAGGATGCCATCCCCTTCAAAAATGAACAAGAGGCCCAAGATAGCCAGTCCGCCAGCTTTCAGACTGCCACTTGCTGATAACCAGTTGATGATGGATCATAACGATAGCAATAGTGATATGCAGATAGACGATGTTAGTAGTATTTTTGGCGTCAGACCATCACCATCAAGAAATGCTCCATCAGATGCGATTCTTCTCAGTAAGAACAGTCCACTGCCGTCTCGTCGACCGATTGCTGCTAATGATGATATCCTTATTAATCTAGACTCTCCTATAACGACAGACAAGTCGAAACCGGCTGAGATTCAGCCACTGAAAAAAGTAGATGATGAAGATGACATGGAGTTGACCAGTGTATTTAAAGGACCTAGACTCCAGCCATCCCAGATCGATAGTTCACAGGATCCTCGTAATATTGAAGATGAAATGGAGTTTACTCAAATTCAGCAACAAGACAGCCATACCCATCAAGATGCCATGGAATTCACCACAACATTTGGTGCAATCAGTCAAAAACGAATGCCACCGGGGGATGGAAATGAAGAGGTCAATATGAGTATGACTCGAGTTGTCGGTGGAGACGAGAGCTCAATGGACTTTACCCAGGTAATGGATAAAGATATTTCGATGGAGATGACAAAGGCTATTGGTGGTATTCGAGACAGAGAAGATATTTCGATGGAGATAACAAAAGATATTGGTGATAATGAAGATACCATGGATTTGACAAGAGCCATAGGTGGCATTCGAAAGTCAGACAATGAAGATACCATGGATTTGACCAAAGCCATTGGTGGCATTCAAAACTCACACAGTGATGACACGTCCTCGCTTATGGATGCGACCAAGGTCGTAGATGGAATCATACCGAAATATCAACATGATCAAGGAGCAGACGTTTCAATGGAAATGACAAAGGTGACTGGCGGTGTCCAAGATCAATGTCAAACTTCCCTTATGGAATCCACTGAAGTTGTTAATGGAGCGGACATTTCAATGGAAATGACAATGGCAATTGGCAGTGCAGATGATAAAGACCTAACTTCGCTCATGGGGCACACTGAAGTTGTTGATGAAGCAGACCTTTCAATGGAAATGACAATGGCAATTGGAAGTGTCCAACATGAAAATCAAACTTCGCTTACGGGACCTACTTCCGCTGTTGGTGGTAACCGACTTCGTTCACAGCACACTAGCCAGCTACAGGACGAAAATGACGATGCGATGGAAACCACAAAAGTATTTGGTACCATTCTTTCCAACCCAGGCTCATATATCACCCCGCTCTCTCCATGGCAGAAAAGACTCAATTTCGAGGTTCCGACTCCCACTACCCCCATGAAGCAGTTGAAAGATAAGATCATTTCAATGTCTCCCGAGAAGCCAAAACCTCCTCGTACACCACTGTTATCAGAAAACACCACCAACATGATGCTACCCAGAAAATCTCTCACAAACGTCATGGACAATAAGAATGTCTCGCTAAACGAGTTCTTGTCCATGATTTCAATCGACTTTATGGACAAGTTCCTATCCAATTCAAGAGGCCATAGTTCTTTCGGCATTTCCGACACCCCAGAAGAGGAAGCTACCGACCTGGACTACATCATAGCTGCTCAAAAGCTGCCCCTTCTCAACATGTACGATTTCGGAGCCCATGAGCTGAAAAATGATATCAAGAATGCAAAAGAATATTTCAGCCAGTGGGAGAAATCGGTCTTGGAAGATAATCCGGTTCTTTTCCAGGAGTACCTCGACGCATCTGCTGACACGAAGCAGATCATGAAGTCTCAGTTCCTTTTGCTCAAAAACTACTCTCGACAGCAGGCTAAAGGTGCATGGTATGATTGGAGAGGCCAACTGACGGCTGGGCTAAACAGAGATCTGGAAAAAAACAAAAAGCTGCTCGATGAGGATCTCACCTTGCTTCACAGTCAGCGCGAGCAAGCCGAAAAGCGTAATCGCCAAGCAAAGATCAAGCTCGAGGAGGTATCAAAGTCAATATCTCAGTTGAGAAAACAGATTGCTGAGCTGGAAGACTGTGATAAAGACCATCTACTAGACCGTCGCCAGAAAGTCGCTACAATCAAAGACCAAGTGGTGCAAATCAAACAGTCCTGTCAAGAGGCTGACAGACGCAAGGAATCGATACAAGCAGTCATTGAAAGCAAGCGTGTCGAAAAGCAGCAAATCCATGACCAGATTCAAAAGTCAGAGCAACTTCGGCGGCAGAATCGAATTATTGATAACCAGGAAATCACTCTGGTGCACTGCCGGTATAAATCGCTTCTCCGTTGCTTGGGAATCTCTAGTAGTCAGTGCAAAGGTGACTTTTTTGAGCTTTGCTCAGAGAATGGCCTGAAAACACAAGTGAGTCTCAAGAATGGCTTCGTTTCCACCGAGTGCATGCCCAGCTCTTCTCCCATTCTTTCATTTTTACACCGCTGTCTACAAAAGGAGATTACAAAACAATGGGAGCTCAAAGCTCCCGCAAAGTCGATTATCGCGAATGCCCATTATATGTGGAATAACTGTATCACGATCCAGCAAGCGGTGGAACTGCTTGAGATGCAGTTTATGACCTCGCTATCCACTGCCGATGAATCCGACGAGCTTCGTATCAATATCGAGCTACTCCTCGAGGACAAGCGCAAGAGCAGACACCCCTGTAAACTGAGTCTGAAAATCACCCTTGCTGCCACGTCCATCGTCAGTTACCCTCTAGGACATTTCACTGCAACCGTCAAAGCTCTGTTCGGAAACTCGGGCGGTTCTAAAGTCCTCGATCAGATCCACGACGGAGTAATGGCTGCTCTGAACACAAACGGTATTGACGGTCTGTCCAGCGTATGTTTACAGATTCTTCAAGACTTCAGCGAGTAGGTCCCCGACGCTCGGCAATGGCGCTCTGCCTCCGGCGGCTGGGCGCTGCCCAGACCCGTTGCTCGCTTCGCTCGTTGCTTGGAGTCTGGCAGCAAACTAATCAGGACTCGTGTCTGTCTTATGTCTCATACATAGTTATGGTTAACTTTATACAGCTTTCTCGGGAGAAATGTTTTCTTGTATACTGGGCAATTGCGCGAGCATGGAGATATTCTTCCACTGCATAGATTTATATCCTCCACAGTAACCCATTGACCAGCTGACGGCTCAAATGCCTACGTAACAGTCGCTTTCTACAACAGAAGTTCTGCTGATCTTGATCAAATGCGCCAGTAAGCCCACAATCTTATACTCTCTGACCCGAAGTGCAAAGCTGCCAAAGAACTTGACTACTGTGTTGTAACTACATATCCACTAGTCTCACGTCTATAAACAAACAATCTCAAAAATCTCATATACCAACGCCCTCGACACCCTAACATCAGATATTGTGAACTGTTTATCTTGGATCCACTGCGACATTGATCTAAAGCGCATAACAAATAATCGTGTGCACACGCCATAGTTCAAATATTGGCATTTCAACAGACACTGGACTCTAAAATAAACACGCTCACGCCCGCACCCACGCACGCCTACGCAGGTCTACGCACGCTCAGTTTGAGTTTGTAAAATGGGCTCGTCTGTTTCACCCTGGCAATGGTTTAGAAGTTTCTACGATTACCTTTTATCTTTGTTTTGGTAGGTGGCCCTTGCACATAGCGAGGCGAGACGAGTGAATACTAACAATGTTTAGGTCTACAGAGGTAAGCGTGAGCTGTTCTGGCAATAGAAATCCACACTGGCTAACTTTTTAGTTGGATATCACGCTTTTGGGGCTGCAAAATGCAGGCAAGACCTCGCTGTTAAAGGCGCTGGTGGTAAGTACGGTGCTGGTTTGGTTGACGATGGACAAGCAACTAACAAACGTCTTGTTCAGGGAGAGAATTACACAGCAGAGTAAGTGAAGGCGTGCTATACATATGACTGGTTTCAGTGCAGGACAGTTCAACGCTAGGCATATCTTATGTCTTTACGCTCTATTTACTAACTTTCAGCTCGATCCCAACAGTTGGATTCGCCATGAAAAGAATCAAAGTTGGAAGCGTCACTCTGAAATGGTAAGTGTCATGTGGTGAGGCCAATGTCTATATGCTAACAAGTACAGCTGGGATTTAGGCGGTCAACCACGATTCAGATCAATGTGGGAGAGATACTGTAAAGGAGTCAGTGCCATCATGTAAGTAATCTATCAAAGTGCATACAAGTGAATACAAGTGAATACAAGTGGATGTTAACTTTGATGCTTGATAGATTTGTGTTAGACGCTGCAGATGAGACGACTATAGAAGCAGCCAGGAGAGAATTACACGATCTTGTATGCCGAGACTCGCTCGAAGGAATCCCTCTACTCATTCTCGGCAATAAGAACGATCTCCCAGAGGCATTGACAGTTGATCAGGTAATAGACAAACTGGATCTGAAATCTATTAAAGACAGACAGGTGTCGTGCTACTCGATATCTGTAAAGGAGGCAAGCAATCTCAATTCGGTTCTTAGCTGGCTTATATCAAAGTCTAAATAGCCCTTTCTATAATTTATTATTTTATGCCTAACGAAATATCATGTTGTCGTCTTGTGTGTCCACACTTGTAGTCTAAAGTCGCGAATGTATGGGCCGCTTGCCATGATGAAGCTTTGCGAATTCATCTCTAGCATGACTCGTGACGAAATGGCTTCTCTGTTCCAGACTCCACGATCTGCGAGCATACAGTTGTCGCTTAATAGCCACTCCTCGCTGATACCGTCGCCATACGAATGCCCTCATGGCATCGAACGTCTGTACCGGCTGCTCAAAAGGCACCAGGTGCCCTGTTTTCGGAATGTCCACAAAGCTAGCATGTCGAAGAGCTTTTCTGAATGCATCAGAACCATCAACATATCCTTCAGTTGGAAATATATGTAGAACTTCACAGTCCAGCGATCCAATCACTTTGAGACTGTCTCGATATAGCACCTGTCCAGATATATAAATGGCAATCTGTTCCCATTGAGGGGTCTTCATTGTATAGCTCCCATCAGCCTGCTTGACAGCACAAGCATCAATAAAGTCCTTTTGACAGCGCGGGTGGAAATTCGCCGACAAGCCTACTTTGGTCATATAATTATAATAGTCTTCATAGTCTTTGAACGTCTCACGCGCTCTTTTTTCAAGAAGCCTGGAAAACTTTCCACCGAGGATTTTGCATGCCTCGCTCGAGTCTATGTCACTGGTGTACCCCTGAGGATCCACAACCACAATAGAATCAAATAACCCGGGCTCATAGAATCCAGCATACAGGCATTGGGTTCCTCCCATTGAATGGCCAACAAGAATCGTAGTGCCTGTCAATGAGGCATCCCGAACAACATGTGGAATATCTCTAGCACAGTCTTCCCAAGTATTCTCAAAGCTCACGTTCCCTGAATTGGCAATAAACGAGTCTCCATGGCATACTGCATCAATTGCAATGGCCTTTGTGAGTTTGGGACCAATATCCAAATCGTTAAAAAACAGTTCAATGATATAATTCCACAGCTCTTTACACATTTGAGCCCCATGACAAAACACAAGGTTGAATGCCTCTTCAGGTTTCCCTGATCCCGAACCATCTGCCAGCGTGAACTCGTTGTATGCTACCTTGAGTCGAACATCAGGATGGATAATGGCATTTGGGTGGTCTCTTGGATGATGCGCTTCGGTCACTTTCAGAGTTTTGTTAATTCCATTTCCAATTGTAAGATTCCTGGCCATGTTGATTTTATTGAGTAATTGTATTGAATCCACTCAGGGTCCGAGTCAAGTTCAGTCTGAATCCGACTGTCAGTTGGTTCAGATCTGAATCTCGACAATCAATGTGGGGTACGGCGGGGCATCGGCGGGGCATCGGCATCGGTTAAACCAATCGCCGACATCTACTCAAACGCTCGACAGCTCGTCAGCTCGTGAGCTCGTAAACTCGGGAACCCATAGACGAGGTTCATTCATATTTTATATACACATAACAGGAATAAATAATAAACATTGACTAAGGTACTTGGCCACCGCCCACTGCCACGTCAGTGGTAGGTAGAGAAATATCTTCCTGTTTAACCACTCCGTCATCCCATAGAACAATTCTATCAAGCTCCTGCAAATATTGTGTAGGCTCGACAGAACTGGTCAACGAGAATAAACCGTTGATATCTGGAAACTGTGGAAGGGAAAAGGAAAGATTGACTTCATCCTCAAAAGCAGCCGACCGGACGTTGAGTGACGTGCCCGAGTTACGAGCGTTTTCAAGCCGGTCCATAAATTGTTTGGCTAAATCATCTTGAGATAATTGGCCACAGCACCATCGTTGAGATCCTTCTCTGAGAGCAGTTATCAGGCTGTCAAACTCGCCTTTAAGCGGGACGTGGAAAAACTCAGAATGTGCCAACAGAGCTCTGGCGGCAATGAAAATACAGAAACAAAATTGAGCAGGAATAATGTCTTTGGTGTAATAGAGAAACTTGGTAGCTATGGTGCATATTTCCGAAGAAGCAGTCAGACAGGTATCCGACGCAATGGAGCTGAGAATCTGAGTACGTTCATCTGGCGTAGCATAGGCTATATTTTGATGAAGTAGAATCACACTGGCATTATGGGTGATATGAGCCAGAGTAAGATTCTGATCCATCCACCCATTGGCATGAACGCGAGAAACTTGCCACTTCTCGGGCAACGACGCCTTCCATCGCACCAGCATACTGTCGAGTTCCCTAAACACATTAAACCAGCGCGTGAATCCATTATCACTCGAAGTAAAGTCGACTGATTCGTGTCGTAGAAAAGTGACGATTCGATCAAGCAATTCAGTAGCCTCGATGAGATATGCATAGCCACCCAGGGCATTCATATCATCCACAGTATTCATTTCTGTTTGAGAAATGCTAAAGTAGGGAGTTTGTTTATCATCAAATAATCCGTCTCGCCATAGATTGCCTTCAGCTGGTAATCTTCGGTTGACGTCTGAGCCTGTAAGACTTGTATTCCATCCTGTAGAAGCCGAGCAGAATCTGTCCATTAAAAAAATACTCCAGAAAACCCTTCGCCTTGTCTCACTTTCTATCCAGTTGACAGGTGAGCTTAAGAACCCGACTCGATTTAATAGTTTGTTGGTGGTCTTGTCTTCTTCTTCAACTGATAGACCCAGTTGCTCGACAATCCGCGTGGCACTTGCTACAAGTGACCAACTGCGTGGGCCCTGTCCACTTCCCAGAGTGTCAAAAGCTAGAATCACGCCTGCCTGTAATGTCTCTACTGAGAATCGGTCAATACACGTCAATAGAACAGAGTCTCTACACCGTTTGTAGTAGAACGATTTCAGCTCCGGATCGAGCCCCGAAAACCGAACGGTAGTAGCAGTAATCGCTTGAAGTACTACCAATGCTGGTTTTTCCTCAGAGTCCATAGCATCCCAAAATGTCGGTTCGTGTATAATAGGGATCCAAGGGTGAATGATTTCAAAGTACACTCTACAGATGGTTCTTAACACATCCATGGCAGGGATAATGGACGAACCAGAATGGCTGGCTGCGTAGCTAACACTGCTCAGTCTTCTTTTTTTATGTGAATCATTAGTAATGCCATTAGCGGTTTCGTTACCATTAGCGGTGCCATTTCCATTACCGTTTCCATTTCCACTACCATTAGCATTAACACTCCTACTCCCATTCCCATTACCGTTACCACTACTACTACTACTACCATTTCCATTCCCATTAAATTCTCCACCGTTCATCAACTGAACCTTCAGCTCTTCCAGCGAGTCCCCTAACGACTCATGATTACCACCCGTCAAATACCGTGACATGAGTAAAGACTGGCCCAGCACTATCGACTCCAGCTTTTGCATTCGACTATTGAGCTCTTCTATATATCCGTGCTTTGGACCCCTCCTCTTGGGGTCTTCAAAAACACACAGCGAACCGGTGGCACTACATGCTTCGCATGGATCTGTCTTGGAGCACTTCCTTTTCTTGAGCCGACAGCTATTACAAGCTGCCGGGTAAACGGTAGTATCCGGGCTGTTTGCCGACATTGGCGCAGTTTCTGTGTTGGGTAACGAGATCTCTTTTCTCAACTTCACGAACTTTGTGGGGAAACAACCGCCGCGCGCATTCCCGGGGTCTGCCTCCGGCGGCTGGGCGCTGCCCAGACCCGTGGCTCCACTTCGTGGAGGTCTTGTCAATCGGTGGCGGATGTTTCTCCAC